>OMKI01022486.1:9210-21710 GCA_900302315.1 Phycis blennoides | reverse complement strand
AAGCCCCTTGACCATGTGATATCACATATCACCCATCAGGCACAGCGTTGCATCCCACAGAGGTGGTCTAGGTGGAGAAGCAGCCGCTCACCTCGTGGCTGCTCTTCTGCCCTGCCCTCACGTAGAACACAAAGACCGTGTCAAAGGGTCGGCACGGCAACAGGTCCAGGTAGCTGATGTCATCGAAGAAGCCCGGCAAGGAGGACTCCAGGCCAATCAGGTGAGGGGGGAGGCGACTGTTGTTGGGTTCCTGATTCAAGAAAACGCCACAGAGTTAACATGTGACCGAAGCATGTAAACATGCTGATGTGATTATCATCCCAACCCCGAACCCTCCCTCAAGCCCTTCACCACAACACCACAGTGCTAGCAGACCCCCCGGGGGGGGGGGGGTCTCCCCCACCTTGAGAGCCTCCAGCGACAGGAAGCCGAAGTGGGAGAGGAAGAGGCGGGCGGTCTGGAACTCCTGGGCGGGCGTGGGGGGCTTGCAGTCGGTGTGGGGGTCCGGGAAGGGCTTGGCGCGCCACGCGTCCTCGCTGTGGCGCTCCACGGCGTGCTCGTACTCCACCTGCTTGCTCATCATGCTGCGCAGGCGCTCGTGCTGCAGCTCCAGCTGAGGGGGAGCAAGGCATCATGGGATGTCGTGAGGGGAGGGACGGTGTGATAACGGGGGGGGGAGGGGGTAGAGGTAGAGTCACCGTGGATGCCTTTAAAAGGGGCACGTCACGCTCGCCTATTTTCTCGGCAACATTGGACTTTGGGAGAGTCGGACCCTTGACATCATGGGTCTGGTTTGGAAGAAACAAACCCCAGAACGCCGACGTCAACGGTCCAACATTTCTGGGATTCTGATTTTTCGTTTTCGTTTTCCGAATGTGTGCGTGTCGGAAACTAGGCGAGCTGGACGTGTGTCCTTCAACAACCCCTGGTTATCCCCTGGTCCGGTGTTAGGCGACACCGGACCCATCATCCATGTGTAGTAAACAGACAGCCTGAAGCCCTGCCGGTGTTACTGGTTACGTGTGAAGTGTGTTGGCACCAAACATGGTCTGGGTTACGTTTCGTCCTGCGCCTCCTTAATCTTCCATTACATAAACTGGAAGAGTGTTCATGAATCACAAGAGTTTTCTTTTGTGCGAGAGACACTTTTAAATCCCCACTATATCTCGTGTCTGGCAGTGTTTTGGTGAAGGCTGGTCTGTCTGCTGCCATCCCAGCCGTTTCTGTGTTCTGCCAATATGGTATAAATACACTTTGGATATCGTCAATTCTTTCCAACCGTTTCCGTGACATTTCGTGAATGTGCATTCTGGTGAATGGAGGAAACAATGATGATAAATCATCACAATCGCATTCGAACACTTCTAATGTTGTTTTCAATCCACCTTTGGATGCTTGGTGCCAAGACAAATGAGGAGTAAGTTGTTATGTGT
This sequence comes from Phycis blennoides, assembly GCA_900302315.1. NCBI lineage: Eukaryota > Metazoa > Chordata > Actinopteri > Gadiformes > Phycidae > Phycis > Phycis blennoides. The sequence continues at coordinate 20,277 of OMKI01022486.1, read as the reverse complement.
TGCCATGGAGACCCGTTGCCAACGACACCCCAGCGGTTTCCAGAAGGATCTTCAAACTCACGTGCGGGTCATTACACTTGAATGTGTAGGTCGCCTCATCCTGCCAGCCCATACAACCCACCTGAACATATACATCACAGAACCCGTTCACTGTGGGCCCATGTGGCCATCTCCTGCCTGCTCTTGCTAGAAACAGCTCTACTGCACATGAGCATGAAGAGCTGAAGAACTGAGACCTATGGATCACCAGACCAGTGTGTCTTAAGTGGTGATGAAATCTACCAATTACCATAGATTAGTTACAGAGCATAGATAATGGATTGATAAAATATACATAACTGATTCAATATATGCTATGTATTTGTTGTATCACAACCTCTACAAATGAATTCTAAATGAAAGGGTCTGTTTGAGGTTTGTCACATTAAGTATATGGCAGTTTTGGGAAGAACAACTCCAAAATCTAAAACAGTCAAAGTCTCCGTTTTACAATGTCATTATACAATCATGTACTGTATCATTATTCCTGGGGGTTCTGGTCCTGCCCACCTCCTTGTTGACGATGTCGTCCAGGTCCGGGATGCTGACGTCGGCCTTGACCAGAGGGATCTTGTCCACCTCCTCGGGGAAGGGTCTCTGCTTCACGTTGTAGCGGATACCTACGTCGTTGTTGGGGGACGGACGTCCCTCCGGTACGAACACCTGCTGCACAGAGGAGGGAGGGGAGGGGGGGGAGGTTTTAAAGAGAGCTGGTCCAAGCTACAGTTTCCCAAGAGATTTCAAATACTCCCCAAGAGTCAAGACCTAAGAAAGAAGATGTACGATTCAGTCACAGAATACACAGTACATATAGACTCATATTGTCTTTATGTATTCTATATGGAAATATGGATTCCATTCAAGGTCCTTCAAGATGGACCAGTGAAGAGTCATGAGAGGCTGAAGAGACCAGAGAGGAGGACAGAGAGGAGACCAGAGAGGAGACCAGAGGGGAGACCAGAGAGGAGACCAGAGAGGAGGACAGAGAGGAGGACAGAGAGGAGACCAGAGAGGAGACCAGAGAGGAGGACAGAGAGGAGACCAGAGAGGAGACCAGAGAGGAGGACAGAGAGGAGACCAGAGAGGAGGACAGAGAGGAGGACAGAGAGGAGACCAGAGAGGAGGACAGAGAGGAGGACAGAGAGGAGACCAGAGAGGAGGACAGAGAGGAGGACAGAGAGGAGACCAGAGAGGAGGACAGAGAGGAGACCAGAGAGGAGACCAGAGAGGAGGACAGAGAGGAGACCAGGTAACTGGGTGCAGGGTGAGCTCACCCTCTGGGTGGCCCGGGCCGCTCTAGGCTGGTGGAAGAGCTGCATGGTCCAGGCGTGTCTCCCTGCTGTCCCCCGGATCAGGACTGTCACTGAGGGGCTGGGGTCTGGGGTCACAACACACACACACATCTCTGACTACACACACATCCATGGTCAGCTCACACACATCTCACTAGGTACACATCTCTGACAAGACACACACATCTCTCAGGAGTTGAAATAAGCATAAGCTCCAGCTCATGGCGCTGACTTCAGGCAGAACAACACCCACAAGCACCCGTCTCTTCCTGAGCCTCATTCCTCATTCCTGGTAGATGTGCGTGGAGGGGGGGTGGGGTAAGAGGCTGATGCTGGGGTTAGTGACTGGGATTAGTGACTGGTGCTGGGGTTAGTGACTGGGATTAGTGACTGGTGCTGGGGTTAGTGACTGGGATTAGTGACTGGTGCTGGGGTTAGTGACTGGGGTTAGTGACTGGGGTAAGAGGCTGGTGCTGCGGTGAGTGGCTGGGGTAAGAGGCTGGTGCTGGGGTGAGTGGCTGGGGTAAGAGGCTGGTGCTGGGGCGGTGGACTCACTCTGCTCGTTGCCCAGCGGCTGCTCCAGCATGGCCAGGATGACGGAGTTGTCCAGGACGAAGTAGCGGAAGTTGCTGGCCCCGGTGGAGCTGAGGCGGGCGTAGCGGATCAGGGTGTCCTCGTTGAGCAGGCTGCAGGTGGAGGCGGGCCCACTGGGTGACGGGAAGGCTCCCAGCACCTGCATGATGCTGGGGTCGCCACGGCAACGCACAGAGACACACACACAGGAGGAGGGAGGTGAGCAAGGCAGGTGATTGGGATTGCTTATAGGTGGTAGTAGTAGTAGTAGTAGTAGTAATACTAGTAGTGGTTGTACATTGTGTTCACTATAAAGATCAGATGTGTGAGGAACTAGAACCATAATAGTGACCACCATAAGAGTGTCATTGTTTGATGCCATTAACACACACAAGACAGGGGACAAAAATACAAGCATTTGATTGTGGCCTCTTCAGGAGCCAATACATCATATTAGGACCCATCATGTCAGTTTCCATGAGCTAAAAGTGTCTCTCTGTATTACATTATCCACAACCCAGTGGAGCCCAGGAGGAGAAGGAACTGATCCAAATGGACAGAGAAGGGGAGACGTATGAAGCCATCCAAAATTCACTGCAAGTCATACAAATACAGGGATCTACTAAATAGACTATGACGAAGACTAAGATGCAGATTATGACTCAAACTTTGTTGAAGCTCACGATGAAGACTATGATGAGGCCTGTGGTAAAGACAATGATGACGAGTATGACAGACCATGACCCAGCCTAGCCTGGAGCTGGTGATGAAGACTGACCAGGAGAGGGTGGCCTCTGCAGCGTCCTTCACCCTCATGGAGGCGGGGTTGTGCTCCTTCTCCCCCTTGTGTCGGACGTCCAGGTCCTGCCGGGACTTACTGCCGGATATCCCCAGCTCCACGATCTCCAGGACCTCCACCAGACAGTCCTGCTCGACACAAGACACGGTCCTGAAGGTTATAAACCATCCACGCATTGCATGGCTACAATGTTCTTCACTCTTTAAATCAAATGGAAAGAATGGATTGCATTTTATAGTGCCTTTCCAACCACTTTAACCACTTAAAGCTTAAGGTTACAGTGAACATTAATGGCTCAGACTTCATGCAGCATCATACACGCAAGCAACGGTCAAGAGACTCAAGGCATACCTTACATGCCTCAAACTATAATTCAGGCTTGCGGACAGGCCCAGAAGGGAAGGAGTGAAGAATGGGGATGGGACCAGGTTCTGGAGTTCTGCTATAACAGGCTAAGGGAGCCCCACCTTCTCGTCCAGCATGTCCGGGTGCTCTGTGAGCCACACGCAGAGGAACTGGAAGGCGGCCACGATCATGGAGTGGAGGTCTCTGGACTGGAGCGGGGCTGGCCGGCTGCACTGGTACACGATGTACCCACAGATGGAGCTGACCGCGCGCTTCCGGTCCGCAGAGTCCACCCCTGCCTTTACCTGGGTCGATACACAGGAGGAAATAAACATCTATTACATATCCAACAGTGGGTACTAACCAAGAAAAACAATACTACCAAGATATATTAATCCCACAAGTCAAGAGTCAACGATTGGGGAAAATATCATATGCACCTTTCCCTCATACAGACACACCCATGCTGGATAACTGCGACCCATTATGACCATGATACCAGGCGTGTGTGCTGGGGCTCCTCACCTTGGCCAGGCCAGCCAGCAGCTCCAGGGCGGCCAGTGAGATGCTCATGTCCTGCCTCCACTGGGAGTTGAGCCTCTGGGTGACCAGGTGGATGCTGCGCACCAGCAGTCCTGCGGCCGTATCTGAAACACCTGAAGCATATGACACCCGAAATACCAACCACCACACAGGGAAGAGCAGAGGAGCACAGGACAGGAGCATGAAGGAGACCACACTGGCTGGAGCACACAGGGGCAAGCATTAGCATCACAGCACTGACACCCCCACCCCCCCATCCACACACATGGCTGCTGTTAGCGTGGTCATGCAACAGAGTAGCTCTGTTGCATGTTAGCATTATTAGCCCACGTAAGCATACATGTAAACACACAACATGGAACAGAAAGGGCACCTCCAAAATGGGTTCATTTATTGCAGGTGGTTAATATTTTACAGCCAAATCAGTTTTGAGTTGATAACTGGAACAAAATAAAATGTGTTCAGCAATTAGGGGAAACAAATACGCCATTTTGAAACCCCTGCAATAAACTCATTTCATGTCTGGGTGGGCCTGAGGACATATTTGTTGAGTTGCGGTTGTTGAAATTTATACTTGAATTGAGTTTTCATCCGAAGTGACCGGTGATACATGTGATACAGGTAATGCAACACTAATGACATTACGGTTTGTTAACGTTACTTACAATGAGAACAGGTTTTTAGAAACAAATATAGGTCACTGCACTCAATGTTTGCACACAAGACTGAAAAGTGAAGGAAACAAAGCTTTAAAGTCGGGCGTGGAGTCCGGTTTTAAAGCTCCACGCCCCCAGAACACACGACATCACAGCAGAACCCCAGCAGAACCTACAGAGACATTTCACCCAGCGCTTCTTTACTCTCCAAATCACTTTGACCACGTTGGCTGAGGAGAACACGGGTTGATCACACGTTAGTCCACACGTGGGGAAGCCAGGGGCACCATCACACAGCAGCAGTCTCACAGTGAACCCATCCCTGCTCCAAACCCAGACCACCCATGCAACGGCGCAGCTGACATGGAAAGCTTACAGAGGAAGTTTGAGATGTGGGCTGTGCTCAATCAGATCCAGCGCTATCTACAGGTGTATGTAGCAAAGCAGGAAGGCTGGGACTATTACAACTACGCTACGGCATCACGCTTCATCTTACCAAACTGTCTTCTGTGTGGCACATCATCACCTTTTGTTCCACACGGATAGTATTTAGTGGGACACAGGCTTTGTATGACCGGTTGTGGCGTGTACGTTAAAGTGAGTGCAAGCAGCGATTTAATGATCCAATTCACACAGCTCAGGAGTGACACGACGCGAGGGCAGGGTCATTCATCACTTGGTTTGTACTGCATCATTGTGATGACTGTAGTAAAACACATCGCCCTTCGGAGACCTAACATATTAACTCTGATTGATGAACTCCCCCCGGTCCCTCCTCCCTCCACCGTCTCCGGAGCAGCCTCCCACCTCCCCCCCGACACACAGCCCTGGTCAGACCTCCACCGCCGGGTGGTGGTCCCGGCGGGCGGCCCCTGCCTACCGTAGTCTCGCAGAAGGGCCTGCGAGGGGCGCTCTGAGTCCGGGCTGGTGGGCTCGGCGCTGCCCCCGCTGGTGAAGCTGATGCCGCTGTTGGTGCGGCTGTGGCTCTGGTTCTTGGAGCCCGGGTGACTGCCGTCGACGCTTCCCTGTGACCGCAAGGGCCGATGGGACAAGCAGAGGTTTGGTGTCGACGAGGTCGCGCTCGCAGCAGCAGAGTGCATGAGGTGCATCTCCTCAGGGTTGGCTGTCTTACCGTCTCATTCTGTGTGCCGATGGACTCCAGCAGCGCTGAATCCTGGACGATGTTCAGCATGGCACCTGAAATCAGGGACAAATTGACGTTAAATTTGTTTAATTTCATTAGACTCTGCATTACATTACCCAGAATGAGCAGTGTGTTAGTGCGAACTACATTACCCAGAATGAGCTGTGTGTTAGTGGGAACTACATTACCCAGAATGAGCTGTGTGTTGGTGGGGTCGGTCTCCGTCTGCAGGGCTCCGATAAGGACGTTGACCAGGCGTAGTCTGAGGGACAGGAAGGAGACGGGCTGGTCGTGAGGAAAGCCGTCTTCCTCGCTGAACTTCCCCTCCAGCAGAACCTTCAACCCAGAACACTGTTGTTGCTTTTGATCGTTTGATTTAGAATACAGTGGTAGTATAGCAAAGTATAGTCAAATATTAGTACAGCATGGTATTCATTTAGCATTAATAAGGTATTAGTATGAGTAAAGGACAGTATATTCATAGCACGGTGTCCTACAGTACAGTAGCAGTATAGTAGCACTGTACCTCTGACTTGATGTTTCCAAAGTGGTGGGGCAGGGGCAGCATGGCCAGCAGGATGTTGATGGAGGAGCGCCGGAGGTCCGTGGGGTTCACGTACATCTTGAACTTGGACAGCTCCCTGACCGAGGGCAAAGGGTCGCTCTTTAGGGACGGGGCTCTCTCTACTATTACAGAGACCTTATCTTCCTACTGTAGTCACAATGAATCATCAGCCAATGAAAGATGAGTATTGGAGGCGGCCCCCCTAACCTGTCTGGTAGTATGGTCTCAAGAGCGGCTATGAAGTAGGGCACCACCACGTTGATGCCCTTCAGGTCGGAGCAGAAGAGGGACGACGAGTTGAGGATGATGGAGGCCAGCACTGGCCGGCAAATGAAGTCCGAGATCTGGAGGCCCTGGATGAGGACCATGTAGAACCTGCAACGGTAGGAGAAGCGGGTCTATTCAGCACTGCCAATGATGGGATCGGTCCATTATTTACCATTTAGTCATTTATAGATAGACGCTTGTATCCACCTCATCTTACGTATAAGCATCTTGCAGTGAATTTTTCCTAACGCCATGTATAAGAAAATACCTGGACAGGTAGACGGGCAGGATCTCCTCTCCGGTCTTCTTGCTGCAGAAGATGCGGCAGAGTGTGCCGCAGGCCTCGGCGCGGCCGGCCTCGTAGCTCTCGGGGAACTCGTTGGCGTCAAACATGGGGTTGGACACCATGGAGTCGGTGGACATCTGGGAGCCCTTCCGCCGCAGCTCCAGGCCCACCTGGGTGGCGATGGCTGCAGTGCACAGAGAGACACACACACACACACACACAGACATCAAGAGGACCCTGCGTGGGGAGGACCGGGCTGATGGCAGGTGGGACATGTGCACACCATGGAGGAAGCAAACGGAGGGGGAAAGTATACTGAGGGTATGCACGCACCAACAACAACAACACCACCAACAACAACTCAAGCTAACGAAATAAAACGCTACCGTAAAAGGTGCAACTCAAAACACAGACAGAACACTTAATAAATAATAAATTAATGTTAAGAACACGAAAGAACGAAGACTTAAAAAGACAAATGCTCACTCACGCCATAAAATAAGGCAAACAACGAGGGACTTCTGACACAAAGAGTTTGCTCCAACAGTATGCTCACTATACCATGTATAGCAGTTATCCACAAGGAGGGGGGGAAAGTATGGCAAAGTGAAACTGGCACCATCTCTCATTTCTAAATCTTTTAAATAATCCCCCAGCTGCAAAGTCCCTGTGTCAGTTCCCGTGCGTCTGGAATGACTGCGGTCACCACCAAGCGACAGACCATTCACGTCATGCATTGAGGCACCAAACCAATGGATTCCCAACTGAACTCAACTAACAGTACATAACCAAATCACACAGAACAAAAAACTGGTTGAACAATGCTGAACTTGCTAGATGAGGTGTGTGTGTGAGAAGGGGGGAGAGAGAGAGAGAGAGAGAGAGAGAGAGAGAGAGAGAGAGAGAGAGAGAGAGAGAGAGAGAGAGAGAGAGAGAGAGAGAGAGAGAGAGAGAGAGAGAGAGAGAGAGAGAGAGAGAGAGAGAGAGAGAGAGAGAGAGAGAGAGAGAGAGAGAGAGAGAGAGAGGGTGGGTGATGGTCTAGGATTCAAATGAAACATTAGTGAGGGTGGAAAGGAGGAACTAAGAAGGCTGCATTGTCACAAACAGAATGATGTGATGAGTTAGTGTGGTCCATCCCCCCATCTGTAGGACGCCGTGGTCATGATGCTGATGGGAGTATGACAGGAAGTAGGGGGTGTGCGTGTGGATGGACACAGGAAGTAAGACGGATGAGAAATAATTAAATGGTCGCGACCAAATGGTAAAAAAATAAAGAAAGAAATTTAAAAAGCAAGGAATTGATCAAGAACTGACTGAAAGTCAAACAAACTGCCGTTCCTACTTACAGGATTTATAAGAAAGGAGAATTTGGATAAAAGAGGCTGCAAGATAACAGAAATAGTGAAGAGACAGAAAATCAAAGCAGAGCCAATATTTTGGGGGTCAATTCATATCAGGAATGAATTGTGTTCATTAGTTGTTTTTTTGTTCTCCTCAATGGATGACCTTTGACCCTCCACTGAACTGATGAACACCAATCACACATGCATGCAAACAGTCCAAATGTCCAGAATTAGAGAAACATAAAGAGGGCCCATACATTACGCCAAATTAGCTTTCTTCTTCATACAACAACCTGAATGGTTTGTCTGGTATCTGTGTACGCATGTGTGTGTGTGTGTTCTCTGTGAAAACTAGGAAAGTATGAAGTCTTGTGAATGTGAATCGTTTATCACAAGCAGCAGCATTATGAAATAAAAAAAGTCATATTAAAACATACTAAACATTAAAATGTTTAATATGGTCTTGGTTGACAAAGAAAATTGAGCTGCAAAAACAGTGAAGAGTCGTTGTAAGAAGTGTGTGTACACACTGCAGTGCATCATGGGATATGTGAAGCGATGTTCTCTGGGAGGGACCAGCATGCGGCCTTATCTGGACTCACGACCAGGACGGTTTGGATCGATGGTGTTTGAATGGGGGCCTCAATGGCCCGCCTCCCCTCCCCCCGCACTCACACAACGCCAGGTAGAGAGAAGAGATGGTGAACCAAAACCACACACCCCACCACACAACAGGTAAAACGAGACGCTGAAAACAAGGGGGACAGACAGAACCGACAAACAGCTCCACAGGGACACGTAGTGATGGCCACAGTGACGCACGCCCCTCACCATGCAACACAGACAGCTCATGGTGGTCAGAACAACCCGTCATGAAGGAGGATGAAACTGAACAGAGCCGGGGTGAGGGAGCAGCCTTTAAGGACGTACCAGACCCACATTTCTGAGTACCGGCTCGTTAAAATACCACCTCTGGTCCAACCACTGAATGGGCAACAAACATTTGATCGTGGACCCTGAACCCCGATTACAGAGTACCCATCTAACCACCAGGTGTGCTGTTGACGAGTCAATAACAAGCCGTTTGAGAAATACCCCCCTCTAGTGACAGCCCGGGTGGGAGTGTCCAACCAGATGTAGGACGATACAGCTCAGCCCCCCCTCCGCTGGGTGGGCTGCTCAGCTGATTCATCCACTAGAGAGTGCGGACGGTGGTACAAATAGGGGCCCTTGAAAAAGGACACCCATGCAACGCGGCGCTTGGAGCCCGAGAAGGGGCGGGGCCACTCCGCTGCCCAGATCACCATAGCAACGGCCCCAGTGGGCGGCACGGCGCTCGTTTCATCCTCCCTCCCCGGAGAAGCGCTAGGCTCCGCCCCCCCGCGCTCCCTCACCGGTCATGCTGGGGTCCCGGCTGAGGCCGCTGTGTAGTTTGCAGTGCACCAGGGCGGCGTCGAACAGCCACTGGCCGAACAGGTTGAGGATGCTGTTGACCTTGGGCCGGGCGGGGGCGGGGGGGGGGGGGGGGGGGGGGGGGTACAGGTAGGAGTTTCAAGTTTCAAGTTCATTGTCACATGCTAGATAACAACGTACATCATTGCCAGCAGTGAAATTCTTGTTGTCTGGGTCAACTTTACATAATCAAATAAATCAAATAGATCAAATAAGTCAGATAAGTCAAAGGTGAGGCGTGGGTCACTCAGCAGGCTGCTGTGTTGTGGCTCAGTACAAGCTTGGTTTATTTATTTTGGTTGGTTTGGTTTTGCTCCCATTAAAATGGAGGTGATGGACACGCTGCAGGCTGTAGGTAGACTATCTACTTTAGTTTGTTTGTTTCCGGCTACACTGTCGAGGCAAAGGAACCTGGACGCACGGCCCAGGTGGTCAAATGTTCCTTTAGGTCGTCTACTTTTTGGGGTCGAATTCAATTCTATTAGACAAATTTGTGACTCACCACAGAGCAGTTCTTGTTTTGCACTGGTTTAGTAGAAAGCTTATAACTACCTTCATGTCTGGTCTCACGAGCCATCAGGAAAGTTATGTCACTTTAACACGAATCCCACATTTCCTCCTCCATGTGTCCCTGATTTATTCCGTATGTCAATCAGCGACAGGAAGTAGAGTTGAAGAAAACTCCCGCACTCAGCAGCTGACACTGCAGCACCGAGCACGTCATCATTTAAAAAACACACCATTTCAAACCACTAGATGGCAACTCACTAAAATGTTCTTCATGCATAAAAGAATTACCTTTTCCGCAGTTTGTCAAGCTCCACTGCCAACTCAAGTTCACTGCACGCGCCCGTGATCAAAGGGCTGCGCCCGCGTTAGACATTACACCGTCACCAGACTTACGGTGGAGGAGCTCTTGCTGGTCGTCTTGGTAACGGCCGTGTGCCGCTGCTTGCGGCTGTGAGGGGGCGTGGTGTTGTTGACCGAAGGGGGCGGAGACATGCTGAGTCTGTTGACAGGCGTGGGCGGGGCGCTGTCCGCCCTCGGCCGTGATATGCCTGTGGGGGAGGGGACAGGTGAGCACAAACAGAACGCTGTTACAAAACGTATAGGTGTCTCTTTTTTGGGGAGGAATCAGTTTAATACTTTTATGTTGTATTTTACCTTGTTGTACCTTTGTACCTGTTTTTACACACACACACAAAAAAATGTTTGGGATAAGAAACCAAAGTCAGGTATATAGAAATATAGCATTCTTTCTTCGTCTTTAGGAGATTTTAACTTTGTGCATTGGAACAGTATGCTTTGGGTCATATTGTTTTTACCTTTACATACCCAATCAGTGGTGTATTCCAGTTTACATAACAATTCAAAGTGTTAGCTCCAGTATGCATTTGGGTTGGTTAGTTAATCCTGTTAATAAAAAAAAAAAATCACACACCCTACCCCACAAAATCTTCCATAATTGTTAGCTGTTAATCACTTTTATTAATCCGGCTTGATTAGATATAAATATATTTTGTGCTGGTGATGTATTTTTGGTCTTATCACCAAAAATACAAATCAAATACGGCAGGCCAGATTCATTCATTCATTCACTCATTCATACGCCACCATCATCATCATCATCATCATCATCACCATCACCATCATCACCATCATCAACATCATCACCATCACCATCATCATCGTCGCCATCATCATCATCATCACCATCATCATCATCATCATCATCATCATCATCATCATCATCATCCTCACGG
>OMKI01022475.1:7298-19996 GCA_900302315.1 Phycis blennoides | reverse complement strand
TGGAGTTCAAACGCTAATCTGGTCAGGTGTTCCAGGGGAAGCACGCGGTAGGACCACTTGGGTGAGATGAGGAGTCCAGTCCCCCCTCCTCGCCCTGAGGGTCTTGGGGTGTGTGAGAAGGAGTAGGTGGTAGAGAGGGCAGCCGGAGTGGCTGTATTTTCTGGAATGATCCAGGTTTCTGTTAGGGCCAGGAAGTGGAGGGTCTGGAGGCAGGCATAGGCTGAAATGGAGTCTGCCTTCCTGACCGCCGATTGGCAGTTCCAGAGTCCGCCCATCACTTCAAGGTCAGAGCAGACAGGGAGAGACGGGTGGAGCAGATTGGAAGGGGTGTAGCGTCGAGTATTGGGTCGTGGACGGCGTCTGTGTCAGGTAAATGTTCTGACTGGAATAGGGGTTACACACATGGCTGCAATACACAAGGGTTGTGTATTGCACCCGCTCTTTTCCACACTGGCCCAGCGGAGAAGTACCTTCAGCAGAAGACTCCTCTCACCGAGATGCACCACAGAGCGACACAGTAAATCATTCCTGCCTGTGGTCATCAAACTATACAACACCTCCCTCTGAGAGTCAGCCACTCTCTCTCTTTAAGTGGTCACTTGTCACCTTGGTAGTCTCTTTATAACTGGTCATTCACTGACTCCACTTACCTTATATGCTATTTCTTTGTGTATGCTATTTACTTTCTATAGTGTATGCCTAGATGTATGTATATTTCTGTATATTGTTACATATTTTTCTATTTTATATTCATATTTATCACTCCTATACATTTTTTTCACTTCTATATTGTCTTTTCTTTTCTTTTCCCTTTAACATCCAACTGGAGTATTGTAACGAATGCAATTTCCTTCAGGGAACATTAAAGTATTTCTGTCTGTCTGTCTGTCTGGTTAGGGTTAGCAGTGGGCTAGTGGGCTTCATCGAGGGACTCCCGCAGAGCCCTTAGTCTTTGTTCGACTGGTCTTAGTTTGCCAGTCCTGACGCTAACAACACTAGCACTTATCTGTACAGATGCTAACTGTGCAGTCATAGCTCCGTCCACCAATCAAGGCATTTGTCTACACCTGAGGGGCTGAAACTTACTTGTTCAAAGCCTGAGTGGCCACTTGCAGTCCTATTGTTCAACAGCAACAACAGCAATAGCAACAATGGGAATGAATAAATTCATTCCCATGAATTTAATGGGAATGAATAAATTCTGATATGAAGAAATGTAGATGAAAAATACAATTGGGAAGCAATTAATGAAACTATAATTGCTTCATTATCATTTTTTCAGCTCAATTATTTTGAAATATATTTTTTCTTCATGTTACATGGAATTTGTGATTTCTGTTGCAGAAATTCCTTTGGGGCAACAGCACCACCATTCATTGACTACTTAAAAGATATTCTGAGAAGATATCCAGATGGTGGACAAATTTTGAAGGTAATTGCCAATGTATTTCAGTTGTACTTGCAGTGTTTCAGTTGTACTTATGCAAGATAGACAACAATCTGTCCAGAAGGGGAGTTTGCTGGGTTATCATTTGTATTATCAGCTGCTTGTGGCTGAGTGGACTACGCGGAGGGAACCGGTCAGTGGCACATCACAGGTAGCCTAATAATCACAGGGCCGAAAATGGTGGCGAATTATCAATGTGTTTGTAGACAAACTATAATCTAGTTGTGTTGTTACTAACCCAACTCCCCTTCCGGATGCGCAATGATGAATTTGGATTTAAACAACTCGTCTGAATATGAGTAAGAAAAGTCAAACGCCAATTTAAAGATATGTCAGTGTATTCCTTTTAGAGTTGTAGTACTCAAGACCGGTCTTGGTCTCGAGACCACTTTTACGTGTTCTTGGTCTTGTCTCGGACTCGACTGTACATAAACCAAGCAGCGAGCTCATGCTCATCACAAAACCTTATATATGACACAGCACTCGTACACTACGTGCCTAATATGTTACATTGTATAGATTTTCGGCTGCGCCATTGTTCACGTATTGGTGTAGCTTAAACACTAGTCTGTTTTTTTTTCCAGTCTCGACTTGGTCTTGGTCTTGACTTGGTCGGTCTTGGTCTTGTCTTGGTCTCAATACCCTCTGGTCTTGGTAGTGTCTTGGTCTCAGTTTAGGCGGTCTTGACTACAACTCTAATTCCTTTAATTAACCTAATACCCATAGGCCAGAGAGCTCGAGACCAGCATAATGAGAAATAACTGAATAACCTTAGCTTAACGTGCATTATGCCAATCCCCATTGTTTACACAGGAGTTGATCCAAAATGCTGATGATGCCGGAGCCACAAAAGTTGTTTTCATCCACGATGAAAGGAATTATGGTCATGAGAGTATTTTGACGGATGAATTTGAAAAATATCAAGGTATGTATTATTTTAGGAAAACATGCAAATGTGCAAAAACGGACCTAATATGATCTAAATAGCAATTTATAAATTAATAAGATGAATATGAGAACATAAGACGAGTGATAGAGATGAAGAAGAATAAAAAAATATATATACCTATTGTACTGTTGGCATATAATCATAATATAAACATGGTGGTCTGAAATGATTGACTTCCAATGGTTTGTAGTGTACGTCTGTTCCCAACAAGTAGGTCAAGTATGGTCTGAAGGCTCTACACAAGGGGTACCCAACAATTTTGAGCCAATATCTACCAGTCCAAATAGGGAGCCATATTACTGATAACCTACATACGTTGCCAGATTGATAACTTTACTGCTAAATTTATCCTCTGCTCCATCACATTCACCGTCACTCTCTGCAGCTCCCTTACTCACTCGATAAACCACACACATTACACGCTTCCCTATTCCCCTCTGCATGCTCAGCAACTTTGTTCAGTTTGATGTCACATCTCTCGACTCTGTATTTGTAAAAAACGAATTGCTTAAGTTAAAATTCTGTCACAAAACTATATTGTCACGCACATTTTAAGTGGTCTAAGCAGAAACACTAGAGCATTTAGAAGGTGACCAAAGCAGGTCGAAACGTACAATGATTGGCAAAATGATGACGCTATAGCAATAGTTTTGAGCTTTAAGGAGCAAAAAGGGGGAGTTAACTCATCACCAAACTTGGTGTACTTGGTCAAAATTAATCAGTCTAAAGTTGCTCCAGATTGACAAAAGGGGACGCAGTCCAGCAATCGATAAAAAAAAACAAAAACGTTGAACAAACATATCTCCTGATTTTTAATGCATATCACAGGCTGTGTTAGTAACCTGATAAAAACAAAGGTAAAATACGATATTTGCACCTTTCTCTCATCATTATTATTATTATTATTATTATTATTATTATGGGGACAAGCACAAAGTGTGAAGCCTATTGTGATTGTTAGTTTTAGTTGCTTAGTTTTAGTTTTTCATTTATTATTCCCCCACGTTGTCCTATCCAGCCATAACCGCCCAGTCGCTTTTTATGAAACTTGACCACAATGGTCGAGGGTGACTAATGATGGCCAAAAACTATTTCTGCACTGTTTTGCAAAATGGTGGCACTATAGTAATAGACTGAAACTGAAAACTTTGAATAAGTTTATCTTTTGCACACATACAGTATGTATTTTCATCATCATTATTATTATTGTAACGTCTTGGGTTCGCCTAACTTGCCAATTTTAACAAAACAATAAATGGGACAGAGACGTATTACTGTGACCAGCAACAGCTTTCATTTTATTTAACTCCAACACGTTTTTGAATGCAGAAGTTTGCTCACAACTCCTGCCTTACAGCAACCCCGTGGGGACACATTACCTCAAATTTCAGGAACACTTTCCAACACGGAATAGTCTCTTACATTATTATTATTATTATTATTATTATTATGACAGCTATATAATGAAACATTATTGTGTTGTTTAGGTCCTGCTCTCTTTGCATACAATGATGCAAAGTTCACTTCAGAGGACTGGAAAGGAATTCAAGCTACAGGAAGAAGTGTCAAGCGCAAGGACCCAAACAAAGTTGGGCGGTTTGGGATTGGCTTCAACTCTGTGTACCACATCACAGGTACATCAGAGCAAATTAGCTAACTTAGCACACAACTTCTGCAGGGTCACCAGTGTTTCCCATGCATTCTACAGTATATCTTATTTATATGTATACTATTTTACTTTCATTTTATTCTCAGATGTGCCATGGATCTTAAGCTCAGACCATCTTGCCGCGTTAGATCCTCAGGAGCATCTTTTTGGACAAGGTCGTGGAGGCTTTCAATGGAATTTGGCTGATAATAAAGACCAGGAAACCTTGAAGACTTTAAGAGATCAATTCAGGTCATTTGAATACATTGTCCAACATGTAAGCCAAAAGCAGTGGATGGAGGTTGTCCTTGAAGACCAGCACTTTGAAGGGACACTTTTCAGATTTCCTTTGCGCAATGAGATATCTGAAATCTCAGATAATTTGTACAATTCCGACAAAGTTGCTCAACTTTTTGACAGCTTCATTGCAGATGCAGAGTTATGTCCATTGTTTCTGAAAAATGTGGAATCAGTGTCTTTAATTCATATCAGGGCAGAAAGCTCTGTCAATGTCATGCTTGAGGTGACTAGCTCATGTTCCGAAACAATAGTTTTGGAGTCGAGTGACGACCCAATCATCAAGCGCTCAACAAGCTTTAAAGACATAACTGTCACATCAGAAGACCACAAAGAAACAAAACATTGGCTCTTGACTACTTGCTGCCTGAAAGAGGGCAATGTGCAGAAACTGGATTCACTCGCAGAGAAGTTAAGTTTTCTACCACAAGTTGACTTGGCGTTTCCATGTGGCCCGAAAAGAGACCATGGTGACAGTAGATTGAGTTGTTTTCTCCCACTTCCCAACAACGAAGCCAACAAGACTGGTCTTCCTCTTTATGTAAACGCATGCTTTGGCCTGACAGACAACCGAAGACATATCAAATGGCAAGAAGAAGATCAAAAACATGATGAGGGCGCTATGTGGAATGAATTGTTGGTCAAAGAGGTGCTTCCACAAGCATATCTCAGGATCCTTAAAGATGCCATTGAATTATCCAAAGACTCTGTGCTCCCTCTCTCCTCTGTGTACGGTCTTTGGCCAGACATAACACACATTGAACATAAAGAAAAATGGCATGCAGTTGCCCAGGATGTTTTACGATGCATATTTGGAGAGAATATCGCTGTGCTCTCTCTTGCTGCGGATGAAAAAAGATTTGTCTGTCCTTCAGAAGCTGTGCTGCCCAGCAATTCTTCAACAAGCCCTGAAGTATCAGCTGCCATTGAAAGGATTTTGGTTTCCTGTGGAGTTAACCTTGTGAAAATCCCAGAATGGGTGGAAAGAGCGATTGAGAGGGCATACCCACATCCTGAAACCCTGGAACGAGTTACTCCTACCTTTCTCAGGACAATTCTCCACAAAACAGATTTGCAGAATGTCACAAAAGAAGACAAGTTATCTCTTTTGGAATATGTTTTAAGCGATGGAACATACGAAGAACTCCAGGGCCTTCCACTGCTTCCTCTCAGTGACGGCACGTTCAGATCCTTTACAAACAAAGAGGAAGACGTCGCTTTCATTGATAACAAAGCATTTCCCAGGTAAGATACCCACTTTGATAGATAATCAATCAATAGTCATCCCCTGTGTCTGTAATGTGTACGCTTTGATTATTTGTACAAATAGCACATACTGTATATAATGCATTAAAAAAAAAAAAATTGGTTCCGTTGTTTGAACTCTGTGAGCCAATCACAAAGTTCTCAAGGAGGTGCAAAGTTTATTCTGTGCTGGCTTTAGAGTGTTAACACTGTTCTCATAATACATCCATGGTAAACACATGCAGGAGAGAAATAAAAACCACTGTACAACTTTTAGTTTTTTGTACGGCAGATCAGGCAGCCCAGCAGATCGGCTAGTGACACAGGTTTATTCAAAGATTGACAAAAACAGTGAATTGGACATATTGTTTTCAAATTTCAGTGATTTTGGTGTAAAGGTAACACATACTTTCTGGGAAATGAGAGGATTATAACTGCATTGCCACTGCTGTTTGAATGGTAGCACTCTGCTAAATAGGCTGAGAAGCTTGTCTTCTAAGAAACTGCTACCTTTACCGGAAAACTTTATCCAGCAATGTAACGGCATTTATGTGTGAAAAGGGCTAGCGTCCTGTTGGTAGTCGTCATCAATACATTTAGATAATTAACGTAAAAGTAACTTATTCTTTGGACAGGTCCCTGCTGCCTGGATGCAAAAACCTATTCATCCCTCAGGACCTGAGCACCACCTGCCAAACACATCTGAAAACACTTGCCATAAGAGGTAGGATCATTGTTTTGTATATCATGTATAAAAATAAACACCTTATTTGCATGCATTTAATGCGTTTTTCCAATGCTCTATTTTCCAGATATATTTAATGTCGTCAACATTGATGCAGACAAGGTCGCTGACTATGCAAAGAGGTATTTGCCTATGCATTGGAAACAGGGAAAGGAGCATGTAACCTGGGAAATTGGAAACTGCCTACATCCACCAGCCGGATGGCTTTCAGAGTTCTGGAAATTCCTTAACACTCATTTCAGACAGTTAAGTGGTTTCATAGGCATGCCCATAATATCCATTGAGTCCCAAGTGGATGCCACACAGCCCATGTTACTTGCAAGAATACAACAGAACACAACCCTAATTTTTCAGAGAAACAAACAAACTTACTTGCCAGAGCAGATTGGTAAATTGGTGAGCAAAGTTGGAGGCACTGTTGTGAGAGGAGGAGAGTGGCTTAAACATGAAGACATAGACTCTTATGTGCTGCCCCCTTCTCCGCAGAGTGTCATGCAGGTATTCATGAACACAGATTCTGATCATCTCATCAAAGCAATTCAGGCAGTTTCTCATGATGACAGAGAGGAACTTAAGATCTATCTCTGTCGCCTGGATTCTCTCTCAGCCAGAGAGCAAGATGTTCTCTCAAAGTTACCTGTGTTCCAGACCATGAAGGGATCATGTGTTGATTCTCAATCCAAGCAGGCTATACTTTTGGGTGTCGGGTTAACAATACCAACAGACCTCCTTATGCCTGACAATGTGGTACAGTGTGCCACTGAGGCCGATCGCAGACTTCTACAACTACTCAACATTGATATCCTTGATACGTCTCAAGCAGCTAGTCTACTGATAGACTGTGTTGAGTGTGATGCTGTCGGAAAAGATGATACAGAGAAAACAATGACATGGATTTTAAAGCACGGTGGTACCCTTTTCTCTCAAAACAAAGCCTTAAAAGCAAAATGTAAAGAGTTGAACTTCATTCAACTCAATGGAGGCTGGAAAAAGGCATCACAATTTTTTGATCCTAGAATTGAAACCTTCAAGGACCTTTTTGATTTGGACTTCTTCCCACCAGCTGTGTACACACAAACGGCACAGATGCTCAAGAGTTTAACAGAACTTGGATTGCGAAACAAAGGAACAGATATCACCAGTTTGCATTTGTTGCATGTTGTCAAAGATATTGAGAATCTGCAACTAAAGTCTCAGAAGAAGGCTGTCAAACAAGCTGAGGTCATTCTTAGTCTGCTTAATAACAGTGATATGCTGTCCACATTCTCTACACCACAGCTCGAAAGCCTATTGATGACGAAATGGGTGCCATGTGTTGAACCAAAAAAACAAAACAAGGAGATGGATAGAGTTTGTTTCTTCTGTCCACGTGAAATACGACATACAAAGTATGACGACATTGTTGGGTATGTAATACCCCTGAAAAGTGAGGTTAGTGAGAAGGTAGGCAAGAAACTTGGCCTCACAGACTTGCCCCCACCTATCAAAGTGTTGGAAAACCTGTCAGTGTTGTCATCAATTGCAGAAACACTAAACGATCCAGATACAGATGTGGATTTCAAGAGAAAGCTGAATAGTACTTACAAGTACATGCAAGATCACATTCATGACTTTACAGAAATTGTGACCAAGGACACACGCTGGTTTTGGGCACACAACAAGTTTGTTTCTCCAGTAGATCTAGTTCTTGAGTACCCTCCAAATCTCGATCTAAGTTCTTACATTGAGAAAATTCCAAAAGAATTTCTTCCTTACAGGAAGATGCTCAGCCATTTTGGACTAAGGCAGTGCCTTTCAGGAGAAGAAATTGTTGGCATTCTTAACCAGATCAAAGACTCAATTGAAGAAAGGCACATATCAGTTGGGAGTTCTGGTGAGCTGAAAATGGCAATAGAAATTCTTAACTGGATGGCGAGAGAGAAGAGACTGGTTGAAGAAGACATCCCTGTTCCAGTTATTGCAGATGATGAACTTTTTACCTTAAAGCCACTGTCAACAACGGTCTTCTGTGACATCAGCAAAGATGGTTTGGAGGCACTCAAGCATAGTCAGGAAGAATACTATGTCATTCATGCAGAGATGCCAAGAGCCACTGGTGAGTGGCTGAAAATTCCACTGCTCAGTACACGTATACTTAGCCCTGAGATGTTAGGAATACAACAATGTGGACAGTCGGAACCGATAACAATGCGGATTAAAAACATTCTAAATGAGTATGATGAGGTAAATGACATCTTTAAAGAGCTGATTCAAAATGCTGAGGATGCTAGAGCAAGGGCCTGTAGGTTCATGATAGATTTCAGAGTGCAAAAAGACCCACCAGAAAGTTTTTTTGATCCTGGAATGACTGCTTGTCAGGGCCCCTGTCTTTGGTCGTATAATGATGAGCAATTCACAGAAGATGATTGGACAAATATTGTCAGAGTAGGCTCAGCCTCTAAGGAAAACATGGTTGATAAAATTGGAAAATTCGGCCTTGGATTCAATACAGTGTATCATGTGACAGATTGTCCCTCTATCCTTAGTGGCAGTCATCTCCTCATGCTGGATCCAAATGTAACACACTTGAAGAAGCACATAAAGGAAAAAACTAATCCTGGAATTAAACTGGATCTCACTCGACATGATCTCTTGAAGTGGTTTCCTGGGCAGTTCAAATCGTTTGAAAACATATTTGATTGTCATTTTAACAGCACTGTAGAGTACCAAGGTACTCTAATCAAATTACCCTTCCGAACACAAGAAGAGGCTTTCAAGTCAGAAATAAGCACAACGGTGTATGACAGGGTCAAAATTGTTGGTCTCCAAAATAATTTCATGAGGAATTCACAAATGTACCTGCTCTTTCTAAAAAACATTAATATCATTTCGCTACAAAATATCACAGAAGATGCCTCAACTCCTCCACAAGATGACCAAATCCAGACACATTTTATAGTCTCAAAGACCATTGAGAGTAGCATAAAGATACCAGATCAAATGTTAAAAGAGCAAGTTGAAGCTGTTGAAAGCTTGGTCTGTGTAAATACAAAATGCAATGAATTAACTGACTGTCAGACAGCACAAATTGTGCAACTTGAACAAAAAAAAGAGAGTGGATCCTTTCAGTTCTGGCTCTTATACAATTGCTTTGGAACACAGCAGTGCCTCAAAATGATTCATAACAAAGAAGCCAAGTTTGCTTTGCCTGTTGGTGGGATTGCTGTGCCTCTCAATAAAAATCCCAAAACAAAGAAATGGATGTCGTCAAAAACAGAACTAATTGGACAAGCCTTTTGCTTCCTACCTCTCTCCATTCAAACGGGTCTTCCAGTGAATCTAAATGGGGCATTTGCTGTGACATCCAATAGGAAGGCTCTATGTGTAAGGGGAGTAAAAAATGATTGGAACAAGGCTCTCCTTCAGGACCCTGCAAAATCAGCATATATCACTGTACTCTCAGTATTGAAGAGCATGTCTGAAAACAAGCACTTGGAAGGCTACTGTTACTCCATCTATTGGCCTAATTGGGAGAAAGTGACGGAACCATTTAAACCTTTGGTGGATGCTTTTTACTCTGCTGTTGTCCAACAAAATGCACCAGAGATCTTCAGTGATGGCAAGAACTGGTGTTGCTTCAACAAGGCCATCTTTTTACATGAAAGCATCGAAGGGGACGAGCAAATTGGTGCACTTGCAATTGAGATAGCACAAAGCCATGTTAAAGCACCCAACCATGTGATTCCTCTTCCAATTTGGCTGAGAAACAGCTTTAAAAAGGCTGGCTTCCAAGAACATATCGAGAGCAGAACATGGAACTGGGTGAAATTTTATGAAGAAGTTGTTTTTAAGAATCTGGCTGCCATGGATGCTGAAAAAAGGAATACTCTTGTGCTGCATGCCATTGACCTAAACATGACTGAAATTGATGACCTACTGATGCACCATCCATGCATTCCTACAAAGGGTGGGCAACTCCAATGCACCAAGAAAGTTGTCAATCCTACTGGAAAAGTAGCCTGTCTTTTTGGACAAATGGAAGGACGCTTGCTTGAAGGAACCACAAATGACTTTAGTGCCCCTCATAGGATTCATCACTTGTTGGCGCTTGGAATGCTGAATGACCATATCTCATTAGAAGAGATTGCACAAAAAGTTGTCAGAACCACTAATGTGTGGAATAAAGACAAAGGTAAAGCATATGTACAAGTAAATTGTATTCTGGAACAGTTGAGGAGTCATCTGCATGACAAGGACTCACTCTACTGGGAATCAATAAGGAACACTGCCTTTCTTCCAGCCTTTGCTCCAGTGAATGACCCAGAGTCGGAAAGAGTAACACTTTGGAAGCCCATTGATGTTTTTGAGGAGGAATATTGCCACCTTGTGAACATGACAGAACCAGTGATTGATCACACCAACCTGGAAGTATACAGAGTTGATCCAGTGTTAAACATTTTGAGAGTTTGTCAGAGTCCACCACTTGAGACAGTGCTACAGCAGCTGGAAAGCACTAGTTTGAAATACCAGACCTCCAACGAAACAAGGTCTGATGATATAGCCTATGAATGCTATTCATTTCTGGATCAATGGCTCAAGGATCATGGTGATACACCACTTATTTCAGAAAGGGCAAATTCATTTCCTTTCATTCTTGTTGGCCGCAGGTTTGTACATACACAATATGTGGCAGAAAATGAGGACTTTGACGCAAAGCCATACCTTCATGTACTTCCACCTGCCTTTGCTCATTTCAAGAGCCTCTGGAAAAGTGTTGGTGTCCAAAGGAAATTCACAAAAAGTCAGTATCTCACTGTACTCCAGGAATTACATGCTGCACATGGACAGAACCCCCTTTCAAAGTCCGATCTCAATGTCTGCCTCACAGTATTGAGTGGTTTATATGAGACTAAAGAGAAAATCCAAGACTGTCTCATCCCTAATGAGCATGGGGTTTTGCAACCTGCAGCAGAGTTATCCTTCAATGACAGTCCGTGGATGCCGCTTAATTCAGGAGTGACTTTGTGCCATGAGAATATTGCTCGAGTGGTTGCATGCCATTTTAGAATCAAGACAACCAAACATCAGACTCTGGAAAATCACTTAGTTGAAAACATTTCACCATTTGCTTTTGAGTTCGAACAGCGAGAGCAACTGACAGTGAGAATTAAAAACATTATTGCAGCTTATCCATCCAAGAAAGATATCCTGAAAGAGCTAATCCAAAATGCTGATGATGCAGAAGCCACAGAGATCCATCTGGTCTTGGACACGAGAGACCATGGCAAAGAAAAAACATTTGGAGAGAGGTGGAACCAACTGCAGGGCCCTGCATTGTGTGTCTACAATAACAAGGTGTTTTCTGATGCAGATCTGAAAGGCATCCAACAGCTTGGAGAAGGTGGCAAACACAACACTCCAGGCAAAACTGGAAAATATGGAATTGGATTTAACTCTGTGTATAACATAACGGATTGTCCTTCTATCTTAACTGGAGATAAAATACTCTGCATTTCTGATCCCAATCAGACATACATTGAAAACCCATCAGGGAAAGCTACTTCTGGCTGTGGGTACAGACTTGATTCAGATTTTAAGGAGACATACCTTGATGTCTACGAGTCATTTCTGCCCAAGGAATTTAGTCTCGAAGAAGGAACGATGTTCAGATTACCTCTGCGAATGAGTACAATGGCAAACGATTCTAAAATCTCAACCCAGGGTGTCACTGACCAAGACATTAAGATTTTGTTCTCAGCCCTTCGTGATGACCCGGAGAGTTTGATTCTCTTCTTAAAAAATATCCAGAAAATACAACTCCATGAGTTTGAACACTCTGGAAAACTAGTAAATGTCTTCAAGGTTGAAAAAAGAGAAAAAGGCGGCAAGGAAATGACGAATTTTCAAATGCATCTACAAAATGCCTTAAAATCTGACAGCCCAGTAACACCATACCAGGCAATTTACAAAATACAGATTTCAACCTCCTCCCAAAGAAAAAGTGAATGGGTAATTGCTGATCAGTTTGGATCATTTAAAGCTGACATTGGTAGGCGGGTAGACAAGCTACCTCAAGCATCAGTTGCTGCATGTGTGGACCATAGGATTCCCAATATGAAAGATTTCAAAGGTGGAACATTTTATACACTTCCTCTACCTGTGCAAACTGGACTTCCAGTCCATGTGAATGGAAACTTTGAGATAGACTCATCCAGGAGGGACATATGGAAAGATGATGGCCAAAGTTTGAAAGTAGACTGGAATGGAGCATTGAAAATCGACATCATAGCTCCACTGTACGCAGACCTGCTTCATAACATCTGCTGTGACATTGCAAAAAAGAACCTCATGAGCTATCTCAGCTCTTACCTTTGTTTTTTTCCATTTG
>OMKI01022473.1:0-15603 GCA_900302315.1 Phycis blennoides | reverse complement strand
CTCCAGCTCTCCTTTCTTCCATCCTTCCTCTTTTCCTCATGTTCTCCCCCTCCCCCCCTCCCAGGTGTGTCAACTAAAAGAGATGAAGACAAAAGACCGAAAGAGAGAGAGAGAGAGAGAGAGAGAGAGAGAGAGAGAGAGAGAGAGAGAGAGAGAGAGAGACAGAGGGAGAGAGAGCATCACTACAATGGGCTAGCCTTGGAGAGGCACAGAGGATGTGTTGCTGTGTGTGGAGTGTGTGTGGAGGCTGGCTGGTTTAAGCAGCCTCACCTGGCCCCGAGTCAGACTGATTGGACTCTGGGGCTGCGTGAGGCTGCACACCTGTTGTACATTGATTAACCAAACAATGTGCAACAGGTGAAACCAGCCATCACCACACACACACACACACACACACACACACAGGGAGATCTCCTGCATGGCGATGTGTAGCACCAGCTCAGGCACCGTTGACCAGCAACCCTCTACAACAAACCAGGTGTCCAACATCACCGCCCTGTGTCCCTGGTCTGGAGGAGCCCATTAAAAGCCACCTAGGCGGCGTGCAGCGTGGTCACCGCTCCGCTACGGTGACAGCCCGTGGAGTGGCTGCCACAGGCTGTCAGCTGAAGGACACGTTTAGCTAACAGGCTAAAAATAACAACACACAGCAGAGGAAAGACTCTCGCAAGCCAGCGTTAGACCGCCTTCTCACTACACTGTCTGATGATCTAGCCGGGGAGGGGGGGGCAGAGGCACAAATACACAAGCACTGAGAGACACACTTAAACACATACACCCTTCATCAGACACACGTGAAGGGGAAACAAAAGGAGGCAAATATGCTTTGTCTTCTCTTCAGCCCTTCATCCAGAGAGGGAGCAGTGGTCTGCAAGCATGCTTTAACAAATGGACTGTGTGTGTGTGTGTGTGTGTGTGTGTGTGTGTGTGTGTGTGTGTGTGTGTGTGTGTGAGCGTGTGTGTGTGTGTGTGTGAGCGTGTGTGAGCGTGTGTGTTAGCAGGAGGTGACGTTGTCACTTCAGGTTGGAGAGTAACCTTAATGTATGTCATCTGGTTAGGAGCATACGGATTAACTTTAACATATTCCAACACATACACACACACACACGCACGTACATGTATATCTATCTATATATATAAATACTATACACCCACACACGTATACACAGTCTGCAGACGGTAAGGACAGCTCTACCACAACCCAGCGGCCACCGGAGAGTTAATAACAGCGGTAAGAGGCCTCAGGGAATCGCACCAGCAACCTCACTTGACCCGTTGCCGGGATATTATGCAGCTTGTCGACAAATATAGCGCCATGAAATGTCCGCCTGTGCCTAAAAATATGACTTCAGAGACATGTCAACGTTCTGGGAGGCGTCTGGAGAGTGATGTGAAATCTGTCTAAATTAGGAACGCATTCAAACGGAAAAGCAGAAAACTATTGCCGGGAACACGAAGCCTTTTACTGTGAGCGAGCAACTGAGGAACTTTGATCTATTTTAGAGGCCGAGGTCTCTCTCTCTTTTATTACAGGGTAGAGGTCAGCTTGGAATCTGATTGGTCGAATCATTTTGCCGCTGGAGCACCAAAGCTCTGATTGGTGGAAAATAGTTCGTATAACATACACATACACACACACGTACACCACCACCACCACCACCACCACCAGAGACCACATGAGTCCAGTAGCAGAAGCATTGAGTCTGGCTTCCATTAGTCTCCATTTTCCCGCCTAAACGCATCCTGAGACCAACTCATTTCAATCACTTAGCACTTTGCTCGCCATGTTGAAGCAATCAAGAGTTAAGGCCAAATCATACTGTCTATGCCAGTGTTTGCATGTAAAGTAATCCAACAAAATAATTAAAAGGCCACTAATTCAGTGATATCCGGTGATCTTCATAAGATGAAGATGATGTGTCATAAAAATGAGCATATATGTGATACTGGTCAACTCATCTATCATAAATGATTGTTCTTCTGTTTGTAGAGATAGACATAGATAGATGAGCGATCGATAGATCAGGCAGACAGAAATAAACGTGTCATTACATAATAAAGGTTTCATAATCTGAACATGCTAATGTTTAATGCCCTCTGTTCCTTGTCAGCATAATGTCACATTTAGCTTGCCATATCTTATCTTATCTTAGCCTCTGCTGGTTCTGACACACAGACTAGTTTTGTAACTTGACATTTGAGTCAGGACACCAGGTCAGCGTGACACTCGACACTGCGACTATTTATTTTGGGATGGGTAAACAGAAGAAACATTCCCAGGGTGCTGAGACTCCAGTTAGCTCTGTCTCTTAGCTTTAGGACCAGTTAGCTTTTAGCTTTGGGACCAGTTAGCTTTTGGCTTTGGGACCAGTTAGCTTTTGGCTTTGCGACCAGTTAGCTGTAGCTTAACTTATTACAGAAAATATGCATATTACACACACAAACACAAAAATTTAATATATACAGGCTTACGTTAAAATATACATTAATTAACTGAAGAGCAAGAGAGAACATGTTAACCTGAATGAAATATATGTAATGCAACGCTGATCGGTTTGAGTCCACAGTGCTTCACGGCCAAGGTAACACAGCGACTGCTAACACTCACACCAAATGATATGACAGCAACGGCTAACACAGCTAACGCAGGGCGTGCACGATCGTACTCATCAATCTGTCCGTAAAGGTCTGGTTGTTATCTTCCATCACCACATGCAGCGTACCGCACAGATATCAGGGAATTATGTAAATCTCTCGGCGGGGAGGGTTAGCGCGTAGCCACGCTACCCCGCCGCCATGCTAAGTGACTGATAGGTGTTGAACGAAGGTTGTGACTTGGGGTGCGAAGGTTGTTCAGTGTGTGTAGCAACCCTCATTGAACTCCTGACCCCGGCAAGGGTAGGGAGGGAGGGGTTATCTACCCACCACCCCTGATGTAGGACCCCCCGGAGGTGTGCATATACTGTACATACACACACACACATCTGTCATCTGACTGCACACACGGTTGGCAAACCACGTGCGCACACATGAATGTACATAATGGCCCAAGGGGGGGATTGAGTATCAGGGGGTATAATCAGCCTCTAAGCCTGGTGGGTGGGGGGGGTGTGGTGGGCCAGCTTAGCTTAGATCCAGTCTGATTATGGAGCTAGACTTTGCCATGGATATTTGATGTTTCACTATAAAATTGTAATCACTAAAATGTTGTTTCCTGGACTTCAGTGGCACAAATCAAGTTCTGCTTGCCACTGAGACACTCACAGACACACAGTGCTTCCATCTGTTATTTCATGACCTTGCAGGGCATTACAATATCAGAAGCTAGGGTTACTGTGACCTACAACCCCACGGCTGGACCCGTCCTGTGTTTGCTAACAAACATTATACTGTCGGTGGTTCTGCAGGCTCAGACATCAGATCCCACACTGAACCACGGGCCGATCTCCCCTTACCCAAACCGTTTCCAGAAAACCCAGACAAACGAAAGAGCTTCAATGACTGTTTTTTTTCCCCTGCAAGCTTTTTCCAAGTCATGTTCCTTGAAGTCACAAGACACATGACAATATTGGCCGGGTGAAGGGTTCCCGACCATGCAGAACGGGTTCAGCTGCATTCATTACCAGACCCAAGGTTTGGATAACTGAAGGAGATAATGAATTATTGATTGATAAATACTTCCTGGACAGAGGGAGGATGGAGGCTATGGGTAGTGCTTGATCTGCTGTAAGGTTGGTCATTCATTTGATAGTGTGTCGGGGTCTCTCGCCCCCCTCTCTGTCTCTAATTAACTAAGTGAAATTCTCTAATCCCACCCTACTAGAACATATGCCACAATAGAGAGGGATTATACCACTCGGGGGGGGGGGGTTGGCAGAGCAAAAGTTGAACAAGCAGTTGGAAGCACATGCAGGGGAAAGAGAGGTCAGAGGTCACAGATAGGAACAGATGGAGGGTTTAATGGTATAGAAATGACAACACACACGCCAATCAGCTAGGGGGGCACCATTATTAGGTTGTTTAACGGATAAAAGTTCTGGATTCGATCCCCCTGTGTCAATAATCATCCCCGTGCAAGATCGTCTCACCCCTACCTGCTCATTTATCACATGTATGAGCAGGAAGGCATGTGATAGCTAAAGCTGAGATAGCGTCTACACTGTTATTGAACATGTGTACCTCGGCCAAAAGCATCAGACAACCGGGTCAGACAGGATGAGGGGGAGCTGGGAGAGCGAGGGGGGCCGAGGGAAGAGAGACAGGTCATGTATTCAGGGCCGTGTGATTCCCGTGTTGCCTGGTGGTTGCACAGGGCTTTCGGAACTTTCGGTATGGTCAACAAAGAGCATTCCGGTCCGGAACGTTCTGTTCTTCTGCGTATGGTTCTGTTGGGGTCTCTCTCTGACTATCTGACGTGCGGATCAGAAATGAATGTCTGGCTCCAGGGTGAGAACACAGTGATAGGACCAACGGGTCCAGACTCCTAGAACCCACTGTTCTGTTCCTGATCTGCTCAGGGGATGATGTCACTTCAGAATCCATTCTTGGAGAAAAAGACCTGCAGTCTCTTTGTCTACAACTTTCTTTCAATCAATCAGTGGAGGAAAGTAAAGGTGGAGGTGTGGAGGGGGAGGGTGAGAGAGGTGGAGGAGAGGAGAGGTGGAGGTGAGAGAGAGGTTGAGGTGAGAGAGAGAGGTGGAGGAGTGGTGGAGGAGAGCATCTGCACAGAGAATACGTACTTGGTGGGTTAGTTCTGTCATATTGTTGTGATGCACCATGACCACAGGGTGTAACATAGTAGTATGCGGGGTGCTGGTTTGCTGAACGGACCTCTGGACCAAATGGTCTGACGCTGCAGAGCACGAGGCATGGAAACGCTGTTTCTACAAGCCACGTTAGCTCCTCAGCGCTAACGCATCATCATACATCAACGTATGACGGGCAGCGTACGGAGGCAACACCGTGGCGGCTTTGCTTTGAGAAAGTAACTGACTGTAGAGTCAGCTGAGTCTATTTCACAATGACGTGTTCGTCGGCGGGCAAAATCACTGTCGCTGCAGGGACATCGGCTGTGCTTCTATGAATTGTCCGATTTTCGGATTTTCTACGGGAAGAACAACAAAGGTGTAAGACTCTAAAAACTATGCTGTGCGCTTTGAGAATATCAGCTTTGACTTGCCTGTGCCTCCGTCAGTGTGAGCCAATATAGATTCACTTCTTTTTTTACCAATCGGGGCATCTTTTCCGTGACCGCTTCAGGGACTCCATCTTGCCTGCCAATCACACGCGCATGAAAAGCGACCCTTCTCAATGGCAGAGGAACGTAGGACAGAGGTAGTTTCAGAATCTTGCTCTCTGCTGTTCTTTTCCGTCAACTCTCAGATTTGACCTAGAGCACCCTAAGCCGTCCATTCTGCAGACTGATTTGATGAAGAGGGACAGAATGGAACATGGGGGGACAGCAGAGGTGGACATTTTGATATCTCATGGGATGGGTTTCGGCTTCACTTGGGTCCTACCACGGAGCTGAAGATGAAACACTGACAGCTACCTCATTGGAGAAAAAGAACTTCTAGAACTGCTAATGTGTGATGTCGTCAGCGACGACAGAACGCTAAAGATGTTGAGAGTACCGACGGACATGTTACGGACTTGAAGTGCCGGCCGGAACATGCAGTTGTGACAAAATCAGGAACACCCTCATCAGAGACAGGATGAATAACCATGGAGATGGGATGAATAATGCAAATCTGACAACGAAGACACGAGAGTAACCTGACGTGTCTGCAGATTTCTAGAGCTGCAAAACTGTCCCGGGGGAATGCTGAAAAAAAAGGAGCAGCAGCAGCAGAAGGCATTGAAAGGCGCTCATCGGTCGGCCAAGCCCCCGTGACATGACAGCACGTGAGCTCTCTGGAAAAGAGCAGAAATAAGAAGTGCCCAGCTTACGGGAAAACATGTCAAAGGCTTGGGAACTTTGCAGTGAAAGAGAAAATCCAGGCCAGAAAAATGTACATAAGTACATCCAGTTACAGAGGAAGATAATGATGGCTATGTGGACATTCTTACTGTAACTGCAGTAAGCACAGAGGCTGTAAAACCACATGGAGGCAAAGAAGGGGAAAAGGAACTTGGCACTTCGCTGGCGTGCCGATGGGCACAGACATTGTCGGCCTTATGGATCAGTTCCAGGGAGAGGCTGACACCACACTGAAAAGACGTGTCCTCTGTTAACCAGTTAACTGACCGATGGCCTGTTCTCCAATACGACCCAAACCGACCCATATGAGTGAACGCCCCTTTTGTTTGGCAATACATCACATGTGACGAAAAAAAAATGGATTACATTTGTAATCCAAATTGTGAATGTCAGTCGTACCGTAATATCAGGCCTGTATATCACATGGTCAGTCCATGTGATATCCGATGCAAGCTCTTGCTCGAACTGATTGTGGTCATGGGCAGATAGAGAGAAAGACTTTCTGGACACAGTGTTTAGTATGGAGAACCTTCACTAATTACACATATGGCAGAAAAGTAACCGCGCAAAGTACTCATAAACTGTTACAACAGTGAGAAAAGAACTGACAACCAGTCCAAGAGAAGCATATATGATGTTAACATTAGGTTTACAAAACAACAACATTTTTGTATGAATAAACGTTCATAAATGAGCTCTGATCAGGACTGCTCAGGCTTGATTGGCACCTACCTTCTTCAAATAACCCAACACTAACTATAACATCAACATGCTGAACATGCAATACTAACCAAGAAGTAACAAGGCTATGAATCATTACAATTCTATTTTCCATAGTTAGTTGTCATATCACCCTATCCTTACGAAAGTCTCAATTGCACATTGGTAGGTTTAAGAACTGCTGATGACGGTTGATCATCGAGATTGGGTCGCTTTCATTAGAGCAAAACGAGTGCTGTGTTGGATGTCCCTTGCTCACTCTTTCACATCAGCCGGCTGCTGTAGCGGCCACCAACATCGTCCATTGTCCTGTTAACAGAATGAACGCCAGGCCGGTTCAGTTGTAATCTCTGCACACACATACGGTGATTTTCACGCAGACGTTTGGAGGTCAGTCGCAGAAACCAACCAGCGGGTTCGAGAGCCTGCCGCTGTCGACAAAACCATTTTTAATAAGTGATTTTGATTTGCGTTTGGAATAACATGCATTTGTGTGACTTCTTTTAGTGCTTATTAGATGCATTAACAGCCCTAGATTACATACCCAAACAAAACCTGCACAGGCCTTGTCAGAGGCCAGAGTAAAAAGAAACACATCAAAACCTCCAGAAACAAAATTAGATGAATGGAGATGTTTGTTTTAATGTACACTGTGCTTTTGTATATTGTGTTTCGGATGGTATATCGTTAACAACAACAGTTTTTACAATTTTACATGTTGATCCATTTGTTCGTCATCCCAACAAGGATGATGTTTTTAGAAATCTCTCTCTCCCTTTCTCTCTCTCCCACTCTCTCTCTCACACACTCTGTCAAATTCAACAGGATTTATTGGCATGAAAGTTACTTAGAAGAATATTGCCAAAGCCATATCATAAAAACACAAAATAAGAAACAATGAAAAACTAAAAACAAAGCAATAAAAACAAAACAGGGTGCAGAAATAATATCCTCTCAGTGTCTTATCTCTGTCATCTCTCTCTTTCCCTCCTGGCTCTCTTGTGGTCTCTCCCCAGCTCTCTGCCTCAGTCTCTCTCTCAATCATCTCCCTCTCCATCTCTCCCTTTCCCTATCGCCCTCTGTCTTTCTCTCCATCATTTGTCTCTTTCCTCCTTCTCTCTGTCCGTCTCCCTGTGAAGATATACAGTATTTCTCTTTATTCTTCTCGGAGGGCTTTTATTTGTTGAGTGGATGGGTTTCGACAGGAACAGGATGTAATAACCACCACCCTGCTGACCAAGTCTTACATAACACACACACACACACACACACACACACACACACACACAAATACACATATACAACACCAAAACTAACCCGACAGCAAAATAAACACACACACACACAGGTGGAGGGAGTGGGAGTGAACACAAACCATACACAACTACACGGTTACCTACACACATGTATGCACATTCTAATAGGGTAAAGGGTAAAGGAGCATTTAGCAGACGCTTTTGTCCAAAGCGACTTACAGTACATTTGTGGGGTTCGACATGTGGACAGTTGGAGGAGGGGGATCAAGGGGATCGAACCACCGACCCTACGACCCGCTCTGTCCACCCGCTCTATCCACTGAGCTACTGTCGCTAATACAGCTACACAATCACCCCCCCCCCCCGTGTGTGTGTGTGCCCACACACACACACACACACACACAGAAAGGGGCTTCAACTGTATTTGACTTGCATCTTTTATTATGAGTGAAGCCAGTGCAGAACAGGTCGTGTGTGTATGCGTGTCTATTCGTGTGCACGCAAAGTTATGCATCTGCATCGGCTACAGGTGTGAGTTTTTACGACAATTGCAACATTTTGACATGATAGGATTATGTTCACATACTTCACGCACAATTATGCCGCATTTTTTCTCAGGCAAAGCCTTAATCTGTCAAGTCCCTTCTGTTCTCCTCCAGTAAATCTTGGTGATCAACCTTGTCACTCTGCACGGCCCGCTTATATGCAAATCAAAAGGAGGTTTGATAGAGCAAGACTAGATTCCACTGCCCTTCAGGCTAGCTACAGCCTGGAGCTTTGCTAGCGCCAACCACCAGGTAATAAAACAAAGCTTCCACAACTCCATGCTACTGGAGATGCTCCATGCTTTAGTGTCTGTGTGATAATACAGTGGCCATGTTGGAAGTAGGGTGCGCTAGAATACCACTGGGAATAGGGAATCCACATATTGCTGTCTAGCCACTGCTGCGCTAATGGTTTTTGCTAATTGTCTGTGCCAGCGGGCTTTGCTAATATCTGCCCCAGTCATCTGGTGGACTGGTGGTCTTTGCTAAATGCGCTAATTGTAGTAGCTAGAAGTCTTTGCTAGCAATCTGCTTTAGCTATCTATGCTAGCGGTTTGCAGTGTTTTGTGCTGTCTGAACTAGCAGCGTTCAGTCACTCACTGTCTGTGCAAGTTGTCTTTGCTAGCAGTTTGGCACTCACTGTCTTTGCTAGGGGTCTGCACTTGTGGTTGCTGCTAGCCATCTCCTTTAGCAATCTTTGCTAACTGTCAAGCAAGCCATTAGACCCATGTCTGTGGTTGCAGCCTCAAGCATCTTTTGCTAATGGTCTGTCATCAGGTAGAATGAATTCAAGACAAGGGAGAGACTATGAGTGTAAATGGTGTTCAAAACCACGGTTTATAAAGCTATCCTCAGTAGCTAAAATTGTATACAAATACAAACTACATTTGTATAGCATTATAGCATATTGACATATTTTAAAACTGAAGAGTACTGGGGTGTGTCCTCAGCAGGAGCTAAACGTTGTGTTGACCGAGGGTTTCTTACACCAGTTGTAGATGAGGTGGACTTGATGGAGCTGTTGCTGTACTGTACTACTGAGGCCGGATCATTATCAACTTCATCTGGAAAACGACACATTCAGAAGAGGAAGCATTGATTGCAATATTGAGTATCAAACTTGACACACTGGAGAGAAATGCAGAGATGTTCTAATTTAGGATAATCCCAGGATTCATTATCCTCCTCTTCCCCCTCTTCATTCAACATTTCGGGATACTTGACATCGAAAGCCTCGCATTGAACTTTGGTTGAAACTCTCTTTGACGTCATCCAGATTGTCAATTCATTAGCTGCAACATGGTTCCCTTCTAGAGCTACGGATCTGCACCATTTTGTTCTTCTTCTTTTTTTGTTGGTTAAGTCCTATTCACTTCCCTCAGGCTTCATACGTGACGCATCACGTCCTTTTCGGGTGGGCCTGACGGTGATGGTGTATGCAAATCACCCCTGGCTGAATGACGTATCCAATAGAAAAACGTTGTGAAACGAATCCAACAACGTCTGCGCTGAGATGCAGCAAATGGATCAACAACATTTCACTCATTTCATTCATTTGTCATCTGTCTGCATCACCATCATCATCATCATTGTTCATGCATTCTGCAGCTGATTACTGCTCGCGTTCAATTGAATTCTGCTCACCCAGAGTCCGATGAGCAGTTCGATCTCTTTGCTGGGTGTCACGGGTCTCCGCTGGTCGGGCATCTCTGTTCTCTCTTCTCAGCACACATGAGTGCAGCGAGGTGGAAAGCTGCTTGGTGAAGTCCAAAAGGGGTGATCGCCTTATAAGTTCCTCCGTTGTCTTCGTGAGTAAGTAGGTCAATAAGTAAGTAATTGTTAATATTGCACCTTATTAAACTATGCTTCACAGAGAAAAACAGCAATATTAGAGAAGCACACGGCAGAGACTTGAAAATGGAAAGGGACATATACAATGCAGGTAATACAGAAGCTATGCAGACACCCACAGTGGTAAAGGGGACAGACGGCCTTATGGATCAGTTCCAGAGAGAGGCTGACACCACACTGAAAAGACTTGGTGTCCTTGTTAACCAGTCAACTGACCGATATGAGTGTTCAGCGCCCCTTTTGTCTAGCAATACATCACGTGCGCCGAAACAAAATGGATTACATTTGTTTTAGTGTCAGTGGAAAAGGCAACATTTTCTGATAGGTTTGACATTCAAATGTGTTTTGATAACATTTCTGGCGAGAAATCTGCATTTCGTTTTCATTATCTGCCACCACTGAAACCACGCAGCTCGCATGTAGTTTGAATCAGTCTTCGCGTTGTGTAGTCATCTGAGCTGTTGTGTGATGTGTTCTTTAATGCAACTGATTTTGGGTGACCCAGGGGTGACCCAGGAACAGGACCCTGGCCCCATCAACCAGGTGGCGCCTTGGGATATGGACATCTTGAGTTTCTTGGCACAAAAAGAGGGCCACAGAGAGCGGCCAAGCCATGGGTCCCCCCTCCCCTGGGGCCAGGGTTAGGGTCAGCCTTGACCCCCCCCCCCTCGAGGGGGTCAAGGGAACAACGTTGTCAAGTGTCATCGACTAGGTCTCACTTCTTGGCCACACTTCTGAGATGCTGAGAAAAAGCTTCTTTAGACTTTCTGAAGTTTTGATACCTCCAGGCATCTCGAAAGGCCACGAAAAATGACCACCATGAACGGTGTTTGCGTCGCTTCCTGTAGGTCTGCCACCCTCCCGTTTCATAATTGATTGCACTCAAGCTTCAAAAACCTTTAAAGCGGTAGCAATTTGTCATAATTATCTAGTTAAACTGAAAGGAACCTTCAGGGTGGGGGCGTTTTGGCCACCCTCCAGGGTGCCCCTCATAGACGAGGTCCGGTCGGCCGCGTTAAGAACATCATGGTGACTGTGATTCAAACAACAAGGTTTTGGTGGTTTCAGCAGCAGCCTCCATCGCAGCCACCACGGTAACCATGGAAAACGTTGCATTAACCAACTGAACACGATTCACATTTACCGAATGAAGGTCATGAAAATAAAATGCCCATTTCTCATAAGAAATGTTAAACCACTATCTTAAAACACAGCATTTTCCACGGACAATAAAAAAACTAATGTGATCCATTCTAGTTTGGCGGACAGATACTTGACGTTGGTGATGTATTGCTTGTTCGAGCTTCGGCCGGAGCAGCCGAAGCTGATCGAGGTTGTTTTGGATAATACAGACAAACAACCTATTCTCTCGTTTAGTTAGAGAACTGGGCAGCAAGTGCAAAGTTAGAAAAGTCAAACTAATACAAACATGTGTTCCAAGTGTGCAGATAAAAAGATCAGATTTTTGATTTTTTTTTGTAGCAGAGAGAAACAGGATTCTCTTTCGTGGTCATCACTGTTGTTGATAATCAAAGAAGATACCGACGTTCTTGGAGTTGGATTTGATGGAAGTGGCTTCTCGGTAATTGAGCGGAGGAAATCCCGAATAATGGGTTCTCAGCTAAACTCAAGAACTGTTCTGGGTTTTACTGAAGAAAAATAAGGGACAATCAATCCTTAAAGGCACTTAGACTTTAGAATGGTGGAGCTTAGTCAGGCTTGTGATTTGTTTTACTTAAAAGACAGGTACAGCTGAATATTGTCTGCCTAGCAGTGGTAAGAGATGCCCCCTAAGCTACTAATAACCCTCCCAATTGGACCATATACAGGATAGATATCTGAGAATCTGATCATTGACCTCTGGAGTAACCCACCCAGGAGATTGGCGAATGAAGAGACACAAATCTAATTCCAAAGCGTCCTTGTCTTAGCGGCAGTGGCTAAAAACACACGTGTACAAGTGAACACAAACCTGTAAAAATATATATTACAATATTGTCTATACAGCTTCTTTAGAGCCTCACACTCCAGGTTCAGAATCATGCTTGCTCATGGGCTACGGTCAGTAATCTATGGTGTGTATGCGTGTGTGTATAGGTGTGGGTGTGTGTGTGTGTGTGCATATGTTTTTTTAGTGTACCTTTAATTAGTGTCTGTGCGTCGTGGTTCTTTCTGACGCGTGGCACGTGTTGTTCCACGCACATATGTATGTATGTGCCCGTGTGTGTGTGTGTGTGTGTGTGTGTGTGTGTGTGTGTGTGTGTGTGTTTGTTGCCACATCAGAGACGTCTGTCGTGGCATGTTGACATTCAACAGAGAGACTTGACACGCGCTGACACCCGGAGACACCCAGAACATGGGCTGCCTTGGGGGTGGAAGGTCACTGCTCTGATAATCATGTCCAACAGAGTGAGACATGAGACCGCGACCTCTAACCCCCTCAGAAAAGACATCCTCAAACCCACAGGGAGGCGGTAGGAGCCTCCATGACCACAGCAAAGACGTCAACACCACAGAGATTTCTTTGTTACTGAATACGGAGAACTAGTTCTTCTTAAGTGTTCTTATACAAAACAACAATATTGATACTCGCGTCACGGTAAGCTACAACAGACTTGGTCTGTTGGTTTGTGTACTGACAATAATTACCAGAACTATTCGTAAGACATGGCCACAACATCGGCAAGAGGCGATCCCAGTGTCAGCAAAATTTTAATGTTCCTCATCTGTAGGTTAACCTCTTTGTTTATGATATATCATGCGGACACATAAAGCTGTACCTCCAGCTTTAGCAAATCTGGCCTTTGTCCAACTCTTTGGTACATTTTCATATTTGGGGTAATTCCAAGGCCCTGGGCCTTGTATCAGGAATCTGGATTTCTAGATTAACTGGATATGTAAAGTTAGAATTCAGGGGAAGGCCGAATTTTCGGTTGTCTCATTGGTTTAGATAATGGAAAAGAACAACCTGATATGGTCACATCCCAAACTATTATAAAATATGTGTGTGGGTGAACTATGTGTGTATGTACTGTATAAAGTACTGGATGTCAAAAATTTCAAACGTGACGTGTCTGGTAATAGTATGATAACCACACCTACGCAGGGATCTATTTTCTGAACACAGGGATGACATAATGGCTTGTCCCTTTGTTGGGCCCTGTGTCCTACGTAGCGCGCCGCGGGGGTCTTGTGGCTACGTAGCCCAGCCGGCGCGGGGGTAGCAGCGTAGCGATTCTGGGGTTCACTTTGGACGAGCTCCGCGACGGCTGGCAGCAGAAAACACCGGAGATGAATTGAAGATTGAGAACCTCTCAATGTATATTATAAGTTTATTTATTATATTATAAGTTTATTTTTCAGTTCGAGACGGAGATGCACTTCGAAGACTTCCAGTTAAACCGGTCTTCTTAATTTCAAAAGCATTAAAGATGATAGAAATGAAGGTAAATGCTAACTGTCTCTACTGCAGTCATGTCGCACCCCTGGTGCTGTGAAGGTCCCGCTCAGCGGGGCGTTTCCCCTCTTCTTCTAAATCTAACGCAATCCACCCTGAATGGAATTCACTTTGTGTTTTCCATCATCATAAGTCAGAGGCTGCTGCATCGTCTTCATCGATGGAGGGTTCACAGAGCTCTCCGTGTCCACAGAGACCGGCTCTGTTTGAGTTCCTCATGTGTCAAAGTGTGTTATATTACCCTGTGCTGCAGTAGGGTAGGCTGATAGCAGCCTATGTTTTCTGCCACAGTAAATGCAGACGCTGACACAAACCGACATGCACATGGTCGTCATGTTGTGAAAACCCTGAGGGGTTAACCCTGATAAACCAATCGATTCTTTTCAAGTGTTTAAACCACATTACAGAAATAAAGAAAATAGGCATCATGGAACAACATACATTCAGAGATATCTGATGATTTGACGTTTAGTCGATGTGGGTCTGAGCTGATGATTCAGATTTGATTACGCCAGATCTTAATTTGAACCTTCTTCAGCTTTCTCCTTCATCAGCCTCAGCTCTCTCAAGTCCCTCGGTTTTCTCTCTCCTCTCCTACACCCACCTTCTCCTTGGTGTTCCCCCCTCCTACACCATCACCACCACCTTCTGCCTGGTGTTCCCTCCTCCTACACCACCACCACTATCTCCCTGGTGTTGCCCCCTCCTCCCCCCGCCTTCCGGGTGCTCGGGAACATTCTGTACACGGCAGCACGTGAGTTCATTCAGGAGATATCTGGGCTGCATGGTGTCCCCTCTGTAGATTATCTCAATGTGCTTGGCATTCAACCCTGGCATCCCTTCAGCTCTCCTCCACCAACACCACCACCCCCCTTCAGCTCTCCTCCACCAACACCACCACCCCCTTCAGCTCTCCTCCACCAACACCAACCCTCCTTCAACTCTCCTCCACCACCACCACCCCCTTCAACTCTCCTCTACCAACACCACCACCCCCTTCAGCTCTCCTCCACCAACACCAACCCTCCTTCAGCTCTCCTCCACCACCACCACCACCCCCTTCAGCTCTCCTCCACCAACACCACCACCCCCTTCAGCTCTCCTCTACCACCACCACCACCCCCCTTCAGCTCTCCTCCACCACCACCACCCCCCTTCAACTCTCCTCCACCAACACCACCATCCCCTTCAGCTCTCCTCCACCACCACCACCACCCCCCTTCAACTCTCCTCCACCAACACCACCACCCCCTTCAGCTCTCCTCCACCAACACCACCATCCCCTTCAGCTCTCCTCCACCAACACCACCACCCTCCTTCAACTCTCCTCTACCAACACCACCACCCCCCTTCAGCTCTCCTCCACCAACACCACCACCCCCTTCAGCTCTCCTCCACCAACACCACCACCCCCACACTTCAACTCTCCTCTACCAACACCACCACCCCCCCCCCCCCCCCTCCACCAACACCACCACCCCCCCCCCCGCGGCCCCCCCCCCCCCCTCCCCCCCCCCCCCCCCCCCCCCCCCCCCCCCCCTCCCTCCCCCCCCACCCCCCCCCCCCCCCCCCCCCCCCCCCCTTCAGCTCTCCTCCACCAACACCACCACCCCCACACCCTTCAGCTCTCCTCCACCAACACCACCACCCCCCCCCCCTCCCCCTCTCCTCCACCCCCCCCCCCCCCCCCCCCCCCCCCCCCCAACCCCCCTCACCCCCCCCCCCCCCCCCCCCCCCACCCACCCCCCCCCCCCCCCCCCCCCCCCCCCCCCCCCCCCCCCCCCCCCCCCGGGG
>OMKI01022472.1:27684-50202 GCA_900302315.1 Phycis blennoides | reverse complement strand
CCATGACCTTCATGATTTGAGAGGTCAGTGCAATCGGCCTGTAGTCATCGAGTGCCACAGGATGTCCTTTTTTGGGCACTGGAACATGGCATGATGTTTTCCAGAGCACTGGCACTCTCTGAAGGTGGAGGCTCAGGTTAAAGAGGTGCTGGAGAACTCCACAGAGTTGGCCGACACACGCCTTGAGCACGCGAGGGCTGATGCGATCCGGTCCATCAGCTTTTCTTTGATTGAGCTTCTCCAGCTCTCTCCTCACCTGGCTGGCTGTGATGTTGAGTCCAGTCTGGGTGAGTGGTGACTGCTGAAGGTGTTTGTAGGCAGCAGTGGGGGAAATGCAAGTGTCCTGGGGGAGGGGGGTGTGAGAAGGTCAGTGGTAGGGGCCAGCAGGGGTGTGGGGGGAGGGGGCGAAGGAGGTGGTGAATGCTGGTGTCTGCTGTGAGGGTTGGTGTGGGGCTGAAGGGCTGGTGTGGGGCTGTAGGGGGGTTGTGTCCAGAGGTGGTTGCTCAGGGGAGCAGCAGGGGGGCAGCTGGGGGAGCAGGAGTTGAACCTGTTGAAAAACAGGTTGAACTCGTTTGCACGTTGTACTGTACTGTACCTCAGCTGTACCTCCACCCCTCTTCTGGAAGCCGGTGATCTCTCTCATGCCACTCCATGCGTCCCTGGTGTTATTGTTCTCCAGTTTGAGTTCCAGTTTTCTCCTGCAGTTGTCCTTACTCTCCCTGACGCTGTGTTTGAGTTTTCTCTGAACATGCTTGAGTTCTGCTCGCTCCCCCGACCTGAAGGCCCTCTTTTTCTCGTTGAGTAAGGCCTTCAGGTCGCTGGTAACCCAGGGTTTGTTGTTTGGGAAACAGCGGACCTCTTTAGTGGGGATGGTGTTGTCCATGCAGAACCCAATGTATTCCGAGATGCAGTCAGTAATTCCATCGATGTCCTTGCTGTGTGGTTTGTAGAATACACCCCAGTCAGTGGCTTCCAGGGCACCCTGCAGTGATTGCAGGGTGGCCTCAGGAGACCATTTTCTCACAGTCCTCACTGTCACT
Organism: Phycis blennoides; assembly: GCA_900302315.1. Lineage (NCBI taxonomy): Eukaryota > Metazoa > Chordata > Actinopteri > Gadiformes > Phycidae > Phycis > Phycis blennoides. Next base: position 49,162 of record OMKI01022472.1, on the reverse strand, counting down.
GGAAGCTGCTGAACCACAGGCTTGTATGATGGGGAGAGCAGGACGAGGTTGTGGTCAGACCTTCCCAGGGGAGGGAGGGCAGTAGAGCTGTATGCATCTTTGACATTTGTATACAGCAGATCTATAGTTTTATTGTCTTTTGTTGTGCATTTGACAAATTGGCGGAACGTTGGGAGAGTGGATGAGAGAGAAACGTGGTTGAAGTCACCTGTGATGATGACGAAGGCTCCGGGGTGTTTCGTCTGCAGACCCGCGGTCGCACCGTGGATGACGTTACATGCAGCGTTGGCGTTCCCAGATGGCGGAATGTAAACAGTGATGGCGATTACACTTGTAAACTCCCGTGGCAGATAATATGGACGAAGTCCGGTGGCGAGTAGCTCGATATCCGGGCTGCAGAAGCGCTCTTTCACGGAGATGTGCCCGGGGTGACACCACCTGTTGTTAACGAGCACGGCAAACCCTCCACCTTTCTTCTTGTGTCTCTCTGTCGGCACGGGCCGCGTGAAAGCCGGGGATGGTGGCGTTGGAGTCTGGTATCTGCTCATGTAGCCACGTTTCTGTGAAACACATGAGACTGGACTCTCTTGTACTGCCTCTGCGTCCTGACGAGCGCTTCCAGTTCGTCCATCTTATTTGCCAGGGACCTGGTATTTCCAGTAATGACTGCAGGGATACAGTGTTTAAACTTCATACTCTTCCTTCTATGTTTAACCCCCGCTCTGCAGTGTAGTATCTTGATGTGTTGAGGAAAAGGAGAAACCACCGCTGACACATCCCACTTGTATATTAAAAAGGGTTTATTACAGTAGAACAGTAGAACAAACGTCTGAATCTTCTGAGAACACACTGCCAGCCTAATGCACAGTTTAAATACTACTTCTCAGATAATCATCTTTACAGTCAGGCACCCCCTGTGCCCAAAGCTACTGTCACAGCAACTGGCTTCTTTTCACCTCTGACCTCGTAACACCATAAACTCCCATTTCTTTGCAAACGACCTCAAGAGAAACAGTACATCTCCTTATATAGTATGAACAGCTGACCATACACTACAGCAGCCACACCGTCTCCTTCTTAGCTCCTCTGGTACTGTAGGTCTCTCCCCGGCTAAGAGAACTTGGGGCTTCAGGGCGATCAGCTGGTCGCGACTGTAAACAACGCTGGATGAATGGCTGGCGTGGCTTGCAGTCACCAGGAGAGACCAAAGCATGTAAAAAGCAACAATGAGATATCCAAAATGAAGGAGAGGCATCTTGAAGTGTGGATAGCGTGTAATCCCCCAAAAACGTTGTGCAAATCAGCTAAAACAAGCTAAAAACATAATAAAAAGTACCGGGAGCTGCTACGACAGGCTGCCGCTAGCACGGCGCCATGACATGTTCCCTAGTTACACAGCCGTGGCTGTATGTAATACAAGCACATTGGTGTGACGTGGTGTGATGTGTTTACCAGTGGCGTAGCCAGAAATGTTCAAATGAGTGGGCACGGAAAAAAACAGGTGGGCAAAGCCAATTTGATTGAACGTACGTTTGGTGAACGTAAACGAAGGAAAGCCCTCTGGATGGGCAAGACTGACCAGTAGATGGGCCTAGGCCCGTCCAGGCCCGCCCGTAGCTATGCCTCTGGTATTTACATGCGTAGGTGTGGTCAAGCTGTCTTCTGGGGTGTTTTCCCAAAGTCCAAGAGGGGTAAATGCACTGCAAAGCCAATAAAACAAGCCCCCTTTTACTTACATTTTTATTAAACATAATCAAATAAAAACATTTAAAATGATTATGGCCATTGTACAAGGAAGGTGGATCCGAAAAATACTTTCTTTAAATCCACAAAGTGAGTATTTGAATACAATACAGATTATGTGAATGATCTGATGAGGTTCGTCTTTGATGAGGTAATTGAGGACCAAACGCCATTTGTTGAGGACTTTAAGACGATCCCCACACTCAAGAATCTGTCATCCCAGTTTGAGGGACCCACACAGGAGATTGTGGTTGCCCTCAACAACAAAAACAGATGATGTTGTTGATGTTCTGCAGGGTGTGATGGTTTACCATGCATGTGGAACCTGCTTCATTCGTCTTACAAACTAATAAGGAAAATCTGAAATATTTCCAACAAAAACAGTTTTATAATAAAGAAAATAATAACTTCCCTGCATTGGGAAAATATTTATCCAGGAAGCACCATGTGTTCACCGTCAAATTTGTATTTCAAATACCTTTTAATTAAAGGATAATGTATAGCAGATCTACTATGGTTACTATGGTTACTTTGTTACCATATTTCTTTGTAGCAAATGTTTTCCACTTCACTTGGATTTCTAGCAACATTTCTACAAGTGCACTGAATTAAGAAATGATAGAATGTTCACATCAGTCAAAGAAAACACGATTGTTACCGCGATGTAGAGACATTTCAGTTAGAACATTCAAGCTGAAATATAACCATGGTTAAATTTAATGTTGATCAAAAGCATTTACTAGCCATGTTTGCAATTTCTATCTGGTAATTACCCTGAATGTGGTGGGAAAAATAAGGCACAACCTTGCTGTTAAACGTGTGAATGGAATATCTCTGCACTGCACTATGTTGTGTCCATGTTAAGATATGTTTTGGAGCAAAATTCAAGCAAAAGGTGGAAAGGTTAAAATAAATTAATTATGCGTAGTTCACCATACATTGGAGAAATGTATTAAATTAGTAAATTTGTTACAATCTCTGTCTGTCCTGTCTACCTGCCTGTCTCTCCATCTGTCCTGTCTGTCTGTCTGTCTATTTCTATCTCTGTCTGTGGCCTCTATCTCTGCCTGTCGGTCTGTCACTCTGCCTTTGTCTCTCACTGCCTGTCTGTCTGTCTGTTGTCCAGGCCAGCCTGTGTTTTGTTGACATTGACAACCATCGTGTGGAGACTCCCGAGGACCTGCCGTCCTTCCCTGACCATGATCAGCTGACCCAGGAGCTGACGGAGGTGCTGCTGCACTTTGGTATGACGCCAAAGCCCACCTCCTCCCCTCGTCCACCCGCCTCTTCTTCCCCGCACAGGGCCAGCAGCCTGGTGCTGGAGGACCTGATGGAGGACAGGCAGAATGGGAACTTGGGCGGCGAGGAGCTGGCAGTGCTAGAGAGGCTGCAGGCGTTGGCCCAGAGGTGCCAGGCGGGGGCGAAGACAGGCCAGGGGGGGCAGGCGCAGGGAGGCCTGCTGGAGGATGGGGACAAGGAGGATGGGGAGAAGGAGGATCTATGGTTTGCCAAGATGAACATCCAGCTGAGGGAGGTGCTTGCTGGTCGCTTAGCCACCATGTTTGGCCGGTATGAGGAGTTTGTCGTGCACAGCACCCATGATCTGGACTCCTGGTTGAGCAACCCAGAGGGGACATGCAACTTTGACAAAGTACGAAATAAGTAAACCTTATTTTGACCTATAAACCTTATTTTAATGTAAAAACCTTAAGATTTACTGTGCAGTTACATTTCATCTGCATATGCTAGTAATTCTCCTTAAAAATAAAATCAGATTATCTTACCATATTATCATATAACTATTAGAGAATTATTGTAGGTTTGACATGATTCTGCTACAATATGGTGATCATATTGTAACCCTACCATATCACAATATGATGGGGTTATGATATGATGATTAGATTACAGACTTTGACTTTTATTCAAAATATTGTGCTGGTCAATAAGAGGCTGAACCACCCTTGTCTTTCTCCCAGGCTTCATTCCTGTCAATCCAGCCCACGAGTCACCTACACTTCCTTTCCCGCTTCCTGGAGACCTCCATGTTTTCAGCATTTGTGGACAGGAAGTTACTCTCACGCTGGGCTGACGGGGATCCGCTGCAGCAGCTGTTTGACCAGCGCTTGCAGCAGGGGCGGCTGTCTGGCCCCGGGGACGCCCAGGAGCCGCGTGATCCTCGCTGCTCTCCAGAATGCTCAGCACTCTGTGAGTGGTGGGAGTGTTCACGCCATGGGCTGAGAGGTGGTTTGCTTCCACTGCCCTTGTTTCCTTTCCTATTTTTTCCTTATAGTGCCAGTGAACGCAACATGAAATTTACTTTTTGGTTTAAATGTGCCTTCTATGTTCTGTTACTAAGATGATAGTGTAATCCACAAATTGATTTTCCTAGTTTCCACCAACTAACTTTGTTCAACTGTTCTCCAATCTCAGTACATTATTTTTGACGATTTACAGCCACGCAGAGAGGGTATGGAAACACCACAGTGTGTTTCAGTTTAGCTTTATCTGGGCAGGGGGTGAGGTTGATGGCTGCGTCCGGATGAGGATTAAGCTTCGTGGCCTTAAGGTGTAAAGCCATGGTGTGTGGCACATTTTAAATCCAACACTTCATTATATCGCTCAGTGTGTGTGTCCAGGCCCCCCTCCTCGACCTGATGGTCTTAGGGTGTGTGAGAAGGAGTAGGCGGTAGAGAGGGCAGCCGGAGTGGCCGTGTTCTCTGGGGTGATCCAGGTTTCTGTTAGGGCCAGGAAGTCCCTAAGCAGCAGCACTAGCGACAACAGCAGCAACAGCAGCAATAGCAACAACAGCAGAGAGTGACTACGACAACAACAGCAGAGAGTGACCACTTACAGTCTACTAGCTGTATGAGTTAGCTCTACCAACCGAATAGCTACAACACAAGTTCTAATTCCTTATGTACTCACCAACAGCAACTATCATGCAACTCCTTCTTTATTCTTTAATTTGCATGGAAAAGGTCATTACACTTTAATCCTCTGGTGATCAAAGGGAATCCACATCAGCCAAAAAGAGGTTATTCGTGCAATGACATGTGCTTCATCTAGAAGTCATGTAGTCCTCCGGTGGTGTTGGGGTTTGGTTCTCCTTTGATTAGACAGAAGAAAGGAAGAGAATCTCAGAAACCCTGAACCCTTTTAAGAAACGGCTAAAACTGAAAGATAAAGCCCCAAAGAGTCTGGGCTCTGATGGACATACAGTGAGTTAGCTGATGTTTTAACTGCCCTTCTGTATGGTTCTCTGTCCATGTTGTGCACCTCCCCTTTTCAAATCTTCAGATTAGATGAAGAAAGATGATGATCATGACGACAGTTAACACAACAGTGCATTGTACTGTGTAATGAAAGCAATCTGCTTACATCCATCAATGCATAAACAGCCCCTCTTCTCATAGCCACAGAACATCCAATTATAAAAACATGACTTTTCACACACAAGAGAATCGATTGTACCCCCCTGATTAAAATGTGTTATTACATACATTCTTGGGGGACATAAAAAGAAGAATGAAGGGCAGATGGTTTATTACTTAGCGTGACACCAAGCCAAAAGGTTCTGGGTTACAACCCAATGTCCACAGTCTACCTTCAGGCATCCTTGAGCAAGATGCCTAACCTGTTCCTTAAAGGTAAACGCCACCGTTTTTCCCTACTGAACTATGCTCCTTCATGATCTTAGACCAGTTGATAAACACCTCTCTCGCCTTCGTGCGTGCACTCAATCGCTCCGGCGCGCAGCGCTACTTTGGTAGCATGTAGGTTGGCCCATTATATTCCTTAGGATCCAAAGGGGGGTGAAGTTAGAAGCAACCAAGCACTTCCACGTTTTCCCTATTTAAATACGGTTACGTGAGTAGTTACACGACCAAAGTATGGTTACACAAAATGAAACATGCCAATTTTCTAAGCGGATAAAAAGGATAACTATAATGTATGGCGGAATAACACCTGGGAGCACTTTGATGTCGGCGCAGTAATCCCGTTACTTAATCCCGTCAATAGAACCAACGACTACAGGTAGTGCAGGCGACGGCGTGCAGGTCACGTTAGTTCTATTGACGGAAGTAACACGGGATTACTGCGCCGACGTCGAAGTGCTCCCAGGTGTTATTCCGCGCGCACGAAGGCGAGAGAGGTGTTTATCAACTGGTCTAAGATCATGAAGGACCATAGTTCAGTAGGGAAAAACGGTGGCGTTTTCCTTTAAGGACATGCATCTTTAATATGGGATAAGTGAGTGGTATTGGATAACAGCTTCTGCTAAATGAATAAATAGTAGTGCCATGAAAAACACAATCTTCATTCTAAAGCAAATATCACATGACCTAGACCTGGTGGAGTTTTCAAATGGTTCTGATTTTGTGTTTCCAGCCCAGACGTTGGAGCAGCGGTTGTTGAAAACAGATCACACCGCCATCCACCCTCACCTGCTGGACATGAGGATAGGCCAGGGTCTCCACCAGCCGGGGTTCTTCCCCACTCTGCAGGCAGACGTGCTCAGTAGTCACACTCCCAACAAGTAAGATGACACGCCCTCAACAAGTAAGGGACCCCAACCCCTACCACACCATATATACTGTATTACAAGGGTTAGTAATTATGTAAATTCTAATAATGTTAAAGTTTGGCTGCAAAAGCATGTAAATAAGGGGATAAGAATAAGGGAATGGACAATCAAATGAATGAGTGACGACGTTAATCTGATTGGCTGTGATCTTGGATCAACAGGTGGTCAGGTCGGGTCACAGGGGCACGACGTAAAGAACCCAAGAGAACCACAAACAGGGATCCCTCAGAAATCCACAATGATCAGAAACATGTAATAGTACACACACACACACACACACATGTATCGAAGGATAGTGGGGTGGTTTAGCCTAAATTATTTTAGAACTAAATAGGAATGTGGTGCCTGCTGTTGAAGGTAGTTAAAGGAAAACGCCACCGTTTTTCCCTACTGAACTATGTTCCTTCATGATCTTAGACCAGTTGATAAACACCTCTCTCGCCTTCGTGCGTGCACTCAATCGCTCTGGCGCGCAGCGCTAATTTGGTAGCATGTAGCTTGGCCCAGTATATTCCTTAGGATCCAAACGGGGGTGAAGTTAGAAGGGACCAAGCACTTCCACGTTTTCCCTATTTAAATACGGTTACGTGAGTAGTTACACCGTCAATAGAACCAACCTGCACGCAGTCGCCTGCACTACCTGTAGTTGTTGGTTCTATTGACGGAAGTAACAGGGGATTACTGCGCCGACGTCGAAGTGCTCCCAGGTGTTATTCCGCCATACATTATAGTTATCTTTTGGCATGTTTCATTTTGTGTAACCATACTTTGGTCATGTAACTACTCACGTAACCGTATTTAAATAGGGAAAACGTGGAAGTGCTTGGTCGCTTCTAACTTCACCCCCGTTTGGATCCTAAGGAATATAATGGGCCAAGCTACATGCTACCAAAGTAGCGTTGTGAGCCAGAGCGATTGAGTGCACGCATGAAGGCGAGAGAGGTGTTTATCAACTAGTCTAAGATCATGAAGGAAGCTACATAGTTCAGTATGGAAAAATGGTGGCGTTTTCCTTTAAAGTTATACAGAATCCCAAGTTATCCTCATGCAATATATCCATGTCATAAACTCACTCAGAACAGACGCTTCAGATTGTGTTATTATGTACGACTCAATTACAGTTACTGAACAGTCTTTGTTTGTTTTACAGAGGTGCTCATTTGGGAGGAGGAACATGTGCTATTCCAGACTGTTGGACCCGTCTCCTTCAGCTGTCACTCAAACCCACAGAGAGTTTGTCTATGGGCTCCTAAATGAATGTCGCCTTAAGGTCAGTTCATGACATTATCAATGTCCCTTGCTACACACCACCTAGGTGGCTTTTACTGGGCTGCTCCAGAACCAGGGCCCAGGGTGGTGATGTTTTAACCGTTTTTTTTTGTTTTTGTTTTAAGGATAAATGATTCATAGAGCAGGTGTTACATGCTGCCATATAGGAGCTCTCCTGAGTGTGTGTGGTAATGGCTGGTTTAACCTGCCATTGATTGCTCAATGCAGGTGTCAACAGGTGTGCAGCCTCACCCAGCCCCATAGTGTAATAACTTTGGTTCAATTACATTCCATACCTGTGACTAGACCTGTACACTGACCAGTGGAAAGATCCTCTCGTTAAATTATAATAAAAGAAATCTCAATAAACACAAATAAATACTGTAAATGTACGCATCTCCTTGTGTACTTGAATCTTTGCCTGAAATTCCTGTTTGTTTTGGTTCCCTAGCTACCATATGCATCTTCCTTAACACTTACCTACTGGTTTGAACATCTCTGCTCCGAGCGACGCCCTCAGCGACTGCACTGTGTGTGTGTGTGTGTGTGTGTGTGTGTGTGTGTGTGTGTGTGTGTGTGTGAAGACCAAGCGCATGCTGGTGGAGAAGATAGGAAAAGAGAGCGTGGCGGTGGGCCAAGGGGAAGCCAACCTCTCTGGCCTGCAGGAGAGAACCCTGATCCACGGCCTCTGTGATCTTCTTGAGAGGACCTGGGGTCATGGCCTCCAACTCAAACAGGTCACACTCTCATATGAATGAACACACACACTAGCTATGCCGAGATATCTGTAAATTGCCGTTTTACCCATATTCAGAGTTGATTCTGAGTTGTTGAATTCAAAATACATCATTGTGCATCCAGAAGCGGAGTTTGTTGGGTTAGCATTTGCTTTCCGTTAGCCACTTCCATTGACTTGCAGAGATACAGTAGCCTAGCTTTAGATAATGTGAGAGAAATACACTTTAAATTAATTCCCAAAGTATTTCAATGTGTTCTGAATAGTCCCTTATTCAAAATGAGTTCCATTAACAACACAACAACATTGCAGTTTGTCTACAAACACACAGATAATTCTGCACTGTACTTATTAGCCTACCTGTGATGTGCAGCCGACAGGCCACGTACACTACCCGGCCATAAGCAGCTGATGAGAGAATTGCGCCAGCCATATTATCAGATAACAAGACTAATGATAATAACAAGACTGAAGAACAATACTAATGTCCAGTCTTTAAAACAAGACCAATCTGTCCATCTACTTTGTTTTTGCAAGCGAATATCATCAATTTAAAATCACTGCGGGTGTGCTCATATCTAAACATCTCTAACCTTTTTAATAAAATAGTTAAAGGAATTAACAAATAAAAACAAATCAAGCTGTTGGTAACTCTAGCCTGTGTGCATGCCGATGCTTCAGACACAAGAACGCACATTTATTGTATTTAGTGTTGGGCGTATATTGTGCAATTTGAAAGACATATTAGTTTGAGAGACATTTAGTATAATATATATATATATAAATATATCCAGTAAATTGTATAAATACGTTAATATATTGTATATAATATAAACAGACAGAACACACAATTATATTTCACATTGGCGCTTCCATGACTGCTGACTCCTTAGCTTCCAGCGTAGCTTCTCTGTTGCCTTGGTATTGCGATGGCATTTCATCTCACGTCTTTTTTATACCGCACGAGGGGGGCTCACGTCTTTGTTTCTTATGCGGATGAGTTGGATCCATTACTGTGAAAGGCCTCTAACTGTACTGAACTCTAACTTACCCCATCATTTGAGGTTGCAGGCAATAATGGACGAAATGCTACTTACTTACTACACTAAAATACATTTCTGATACACTTGTAGTAGTAGGGTTGCCACCTGTCCCGGTTTTACCGGGATTGTCCTTTTTTGTAGCCTGTCCTGGAAAATTTCATAATTCTCCCGGGACACGAAATGTCCCGGTTTTTGATGGGCTATGAACATTCATGAACATTCCTAATCATATGATATTTTTTCCTCAAAAAAACATCAGTCGCGTTCAGGTCACCAGACAAACCAAGGCAATTTCATAATTTATGATCACAAAATGTTCAGCAGATCAAGTTCCTGTCACCGAATGAACAGCAACTATTAACTTAACAGCAAATTAAGGGCGGCAGTAGCTCAGTGGGTAGAGCGGGTGGACAGAGCGGGTCGTCCACTAACCGTAGGGTCGGCGGTTCGATCCCCTTGATCCCCACTTCCAAACTGTCTGCATGTCGAAGTGTCCTTGAGCAAGACACTGAACCCTGAACCCCAACTTGCTCCCCGGGCGCTGATCATAGCAGCCCACTGCAACTATGTACAATAGGATGGGTCAAATGCAGAGAACAAATTTCATTCCCATATCTAAAAAATATGGGAATGACAAATAAAGACCGAAAGGTCCCAATAAAAAATATTAGAAAAAAATAAAAAATAAAATCATGGTGTACAACATGGCTACCTGTCAACCGACCTTGGCAACAAAGTCACTGCAAAAATATTTAGTGACTCAGATATTGCAACAAAGTCCTGTGGCAGAACTAAGAGTGAGGCCTCAGTCGAAAATGTGTTGGCACCATTTAGTCAGCAAAGACTAGCAGAAGAGTTGAAGAGATCGCACTACTTCGCAATATGTTCTGACGCTTCCAACTCTGGCCATACAAAATTGTTTCCCTACACGGTTCAGTATTTCAGTGCCTCTGAAGGTGTCAAGTATGGCTTGTTAGAATTCTATGATGACCCTGATGAATCTAGTGAAGCCATATTCAAAGAGTCACTATTACTGAGAGCAATGGACTTTCAATCAACTAAATCAGTGCCTGCGGTGCAGATAATGCATCAGTTAATTATGGGCGGCACAAATCTGTCTTTCAGAAGCTCAAAGCAGCTAACCCACATATTCTGAAGGGCAATTGCAAGTGTCATATAATTAACAACACTGTGAAAACAGCAAATCGCATCTTCAGTGCTGGTGGGTGTGATGTGGAGGCCTTTGTGCGGAAGGTGTATTGTGAATTCAGTTGTTCATACAAGGACATTCTGAGACATGTCCCCACACGGTGGCTGTCTTTGCTGCCAGCAATTCAGAAGATTTTGGAGAGTTGGCCAGCTCTTCAGTCTTATTTTGTGTCTCTAGGACAGGAGGACTGCCCATCATCTGGGCATTTGTGTGTGGTGCAACTGATGCAGAGAATGTGAACGGTACTGTTGCTGAATTTGTCCTAGCATTCATGCACAATGTGATGCAAGAGTTTGACTCATCTATTAGAATCTTAGAGAGTGACAGTGCAACGGTTATTATTTCGAAATAAATATATTTGGTTAACCACACCATTGTTGTCCGCTTCCCTCTTTAGTGTTCTCTCCCTCTATTGGTTCTGAGCTGACTGTTACAATATGCACAAAAGATAATTCTGTTGCATCAGTCAGATGTGTAAGGGATGTTTTTGTTCATGCAAGTCGTGTCCTCGATATGTCAAGGTTTTTTGTCAGACACAGGTGGCAACCCTAACTTGCAGATATTAAAAAGTCTTCAAGGATTGACTGGTGTGTTTGTCATTACTTTCACTGTGGGTATCGTAATAGTGACGAGTATTATTTTATTTTACCGCTACCTCTTGTGTGCACCTGAGGCATGTGGTTTCAATTGACTTCAGTGAATACATATTTATTCTTCCAAACATCTTGTAATTCTTGTTCTGAAGTTGAAGTTAGCTGTTAGCAGTTCTGAATTATTAGGGGCCTTGTTGCCAAGTGTGACATATAGAGATATTTTGCGAATTACTACAAAAAATATTTTTGCTTTACAAAATCTTTTTTTTGGGCTGCTTTTACTGAAATGTACTTACAATGTTCTTCAAAAAAATATATATATCAATGCATTATTCATCATATTGCCCCCAGGGCCGGATTGAACCAACAGTGGTTCAAACTGGCAGCCCACAGGCCAGATCTGCTAGTTTGACACACCAAACTGCTCAAAGTGCTCAAATCTGGGACCAATCTAGCCATAATCTGGGTGAATAGGGCTTTTCACTTTCTTTCTCTTCATATTTGTTTTAGCCAATCATGTTGCTAGGGATCTATTAGCACTTAAATGGCAAACACAAACTCTGCCAGCACTAGTGACCCAGTGGTAAGATAAGCTAAAATATCCTGTCAGGACACCAACGTTCTCAGAAAAAATGTCTGTAAAGGTTTCAGAATCAACACCACAAAACAAGATTTAACTTGTTTCCCATTTCGTTCTTTCATTTTTTGGTTTCCGGCCCAGCCGCAGTTCCGGGTCCCCCAGAAGTTCTGCTATAACAGGACTGCTGGAGCTGAGATTACCATTTTTATAACCCCTAGCCATTTCATACAGAGAAATCCAATGCACCGCAGAAACAAACAAAGCAATTAAACAAAGAAAATGATGAATATGAAATAAGAGTGACATTTACAGTATTGGTTAATCAAACGTCTTGCTGTTGGCTTCTCTCTCAGGGACACTCCACTCTGTGGTCTCACCTGCTCCACTACCAGTCCTTCCAGGTGAAGAGAGACTCACTGGCTGAACCATCAGGTCAGAACAGTTGTGGAAAGTGGTGATGCTGACATCAAGTGATATGCTAGTATTTTCATTTTTGACGCTCAAAATGTATTTCATAACGGGAGTACTTGAGTAGTCTTTAATGGAGGACGTAGAAAGGAGGTTATGTTGTTGTGTAATGTCTAGTTCTGTTTCTGGTTCTGGACCAGGTTTCTCTGGGCAGGATTCCAGGAGGTCTGAGGAGGAGTCACTGGCCCCTCTGAAGGAGACACTGCTGCAGGACATGAGGTACTTTTCTTTCTGCTGAGGAGAGGATCACCAGTAGCGTTAGAGACACACAGTGACTATACAGATACATGTCATTAATGAGCAGGTAGGGGTTAAGCATCTTGCCCAAGGATGCATACAGGTAGGCAGCAGACATTGGGGTTCAAACCCAGGGCCTTTCTGCGAGGAACCCCTACAGCCTACTCTATACTGCTACTCGGTTGTTCTATTTTCATATTTGGTTATTATTATTTCATATTTGATGAATGCTTCCTTGTTCTATCTATTGTATTCATATTGTATATGTACTTGATCTTTGATTAAAGTTAGAATCAGAGTTATTGTCATGATAGTTTGAAGGTGCTGTCGGTAAGATCCTAGAGTTTGCTCCCTCCCAAGCTTGTTTTCTGGCATTGAGAAGCGTTGCATCTCAGGCACCTGTAATTGAAAGACAGATATATATTCCCCAAACCAATCACAGAAGATATGTCGTAATTTGTTAGAACTGAGCCAGCAGCAGTCTAAAATCAGCGCATTTCACTCACTAATAGCTTGAATTTTTTATGAATTACACCAAAATAATAGCTCTTATATCTTACTCACAGCACCATTGTGGGTCTGTGTGTGCCTTTCAAACTGTAACTGTGATTAAGACCTATACAAATACAATGTGCTTAACATGACAAATTCTGCAGCTGAAGTCCAGATGTTGTCCACGTCTCTAGGTTTGTCCAGAGGATGAGTGAAGGTCTCTCTGAGGTGGGTTTGGTCCGGGCATGGATACACCTGGCTCTGGAGAAGAAGCTCCTCTCCAAACATCTCAAGGAGCTGCTATGTGACCAGCAGTTGCTCAGGCAAGAGCCATTCCAACCTCACCCTGAACACTGAACCCTGAACCATAAACCCTGAACCCTGAACCCCTATCCCAAGCTCCATATTATTATCATGAGGGGCCAAGTTCTCAGAATATGCACAAAAAAATGAAACAATTGTATGAGCATTTTGTGCCTTTGTGAACAGGAAAGTGAAGATAGACAGGGAAGTGGGTTAAAGGAGAGAGGGAAATCTCATTATTTATTGTCGTTCAAGTCATTTTACCCCTTTTTGGTCCTACTCTGCATCTACCTCATCCTTACTGTAAATATTTTGCTGTTTTAATGTGTGTAACACAAAGTTAAGCAAGTAGCCCTGTTACTTGAAAAGTCCAATATAAAATAACAATAACACTAATAATAAGTATTATTATACTACTAATAATAACATGATAATATGATGATCACATTTCCCAATCTGGTTCTATTTGCCGCCTGCAGGCAGCTATACAAGCCCCATGCCTTCCTGCTGTGTGAGGAGGAGCGAGAGCAGTTCCTGTTCCACCTTCTGTCTCTGAACACGGTGGACTACCTCTGCTTCACGCGCGTCTTCACCGCCATCAGTCAGTAACACAGCGTCCTCTTTACCATCTGCAAAATTCCTTTTTGTACATGATTGAGAGTTTTACCGTTACGGTCTGCTGTCGTGCCAAATGGAGAAACCTATTTAAGATACTGGTGACCAATAATATTTTTGACACGGTTTGGATAAAATACACTGAAGAACTTTAATTAAACTGTCAAAAATGTATTTATACTTTTTTCAAGTGGTGAAAAGGTATTTTACAATTTGGAGGAAATAAACTGAAAAATTAACTAAAGATAACTTATTACAAAGATAACTTATATTATTAATGAGTTTGGATTATATATATTGTCACTGTTGGACAGAAACCAAATATGTCTAAAACCATGACTTTTCAGGAACTAATAGACTGCACTAAACTATGCTCACAAAAAATATAAATATAAACTTTATTTTTATATGTATTTATCATGACTATATACAGTATATATATATATATATATATATATATATATATATACTGTATATATTTATTTATTTTAATTTTAGATTATGGTTATGGCTTACAGCTAATGAAAACCAAAAAGTCAGTATCTCAGAAAATGTGAATATTACAGACCAATAAAAAAAATGATTTTTAAAACAGAAATGTTGGCCTACTGAAAAGTATGTCCATGTACTTACTGTAAATGTAAATGTACTCAATACTATATGCACTCAATACTTGGTTGGGTCTCCTTTTGCATGAATTACTTCATCAATGCAGAGTGGCATGGAGGTGATCAGCCTGTGGCACTGCAGAGGTGTTATGGAAGCCCAGGTTGCTTTGATAGCGGCCTTCAGCTCGTTTGCATTGTTGGGTCTGGTGTCTCTCATCTTCCTCTCAACAATACCCTATAGATCCTCTACGGGGTTTAGGTCAGGCAAGGTTTGCTGACCAATCAAGCACAGTGATACCATTGTCATTAAACCAGGTATTGGTACTTTTGGCGGTGTGGGCAGGTGCCAAGTCCTGCTGGAAAATTAAATCAGCATCTCCATAAAGCTTGACAGCAGATCCTGTGCTCTAAAATGTCCTGGTAGATGGCTGCACTGACTTCGGACTTGATAAAACACAGTGGACCAACACCAGCAGATGACACGGCTCCCCAAATCATCACTGATGTGGAAACTTCATATTGGACCTCAAGCAATTGGATTCTGTGCCTGTCCACTCTTTCTCCAGACTCTGGGACCTTAATTTCTAAATGAAATGCTAAATTTACTTCCATCTGAAAAGAGGACTTTGGGCCACTGAGCAACAGTCCAGTCCTGTTTCTCTGTAAGGTTAGACGCCTCTGACATTGTCTCTGGTTCAGGAGTGGCTTGACACAAGGAATGTGACAGTTGCAGCCCATGTCCTGGATACCTCTGTGTGTAGTGGCTCTTGAAGCGCTGACTCCAGCTCAGTCCACTTCTTGTGCATCTCCCCCAAATTCTTAAATGGCCTTTGCTTCACAATCCTCTCAAGGCTGCGGTTATCCTTGTTGGTTGTGCACCTTTTTCTACCACACTTTTTCCTTCCATTCAACTTTCCATTAATATGCTTGGATGCAGCACATTGTTAACAGCCAGCCATGACCTTTTGTGGTTACCCTCCTTGTGGAGGATGTCAATAACTGTCTTCTGGACAACTGTCAAGTCAGAAGTCTTCCCCATGATTGTGTAGCCTACTGAACAAGACTGAGAGACAATTTAAAGGCTCAGGAAAACTTTATATATATAGTAGTCATACAGTATGACTACTTTATTAATGCTTCAAAGTTGCAGTCTAAAGTACTACCAAATAAAGCTTTTTGTTTTTCTCTCTTCAAGGTATTCCGTATCGTGTTGTTATCATCCCAATGAAGAAACTCAGCATTGCCATGACAACCGTCAACCCCTGGGTGTGTGTGTCAGGAGAGCTTGGGAACTCGGGTGTTCGACAGATCCCCAAAAACACCCAGGAGATCTTCTTTCAGGTCAGTACACGAGGTCAACATACCCTCACTTCCTTGCGTTGTTCATGTGCACTTCTTGGTTGCCAGATAAACAATGCAAGTGGTCTAATTTGACGCAAATACTTAAATCAAACAAATACTTTTACTTTATAAAAGATGCAGATTACAATCAGAACACATCCATTTGGTTCAACTTGAATAGGCATTCATTATTATGACATGATTATTGTTCTGGTCAAAAACTGTGCTGCTGTCTTCTGGAAATGTACATTTTCCCTACCACATCTCGTGGCATCTATTTAACCAGGACATAATCAATTACTTACTTACTTACTTACAAATTACCATGAAAAAACAACACTAATATATTTACACCTAAACAAACAAAGCAACATACAACACCACTAATCAGTTATTCATAAAGTAAATCTATGAGAAAATACCAAAAAACTAATATTTTTAAATTTTAAGATGTGAATGGTTCTTGCAACTTGTTTTAATTGCAAAAAATTTATTTATGATACATTCTGCTTTGTTTATTTTTGATGTACTTATTTTTCAATATGAATGTATTTGTGCTATACCGTTATAATGACTCAGTCAGTGTCTTGCTCGTGTAGCGAGGCTCTAGGTATGATATGATAATAATTATGGTAGAAATGAAGTAAATCTTAAAGCAGACCGCCCTACTCTCTTCTCAGTGTAAGAACCTTGGTCGCCTTAGCACACTGCAGCTGGGCCAGGAGAACTCTGGCCTGTTGGCCAAGTGTTTTATCGACTGTGTGGTTGTCTACAACGAGATCACTGGACACACTTACAAGTAAGTCTTATCTTCTGCTAATGTTGTTTAACTTGCTATTCAGTTAGTTAACCTTTACATTCAGTTTATCTTTGCTGCGATGTCAGCTGTATTGAGGAGCGTGTGAGTGATGTATTTGACCGATTCAAGGTGTAAAGAAAATAATTAGTCAGAGGAGAATTTGGCCAGGGGAGTTGCGTAGTGCTTCCCAACTGTTTATGTTTTATGTACCAACACAGCCCCATCATTACAGCCTAACAACCATCATCATCACCAAACCAAAAGTGGATACATTTAGAAAAGCATTTGTTGTGGCCTAAACATAATTTTTTATGTTGTAGTGGCCAAGTCAAACTGAGGTGTACTTCGATTTGTGGTGGGAATGTAAGTTTGTTAGAATCTGGTTAAACTGTTATTACAAAACATTGAATGATTATTCATAAAGTGTCCTGATTGGCTGGTACAAACTGTGTTTTTATAATGTCCATGTTGATTTTACCTCCATCGTAATCTGTGTGAAATGAACTGATTGTGCATTGACATTTCTTATTCATTGGAATAATTCCTATAGTTATACTGTTGGCACCCGGAGTGTCACTCCTCCATGACTTTTTCCTGGCCTCCAAATTTGCTTGTATTTTGGAGATCAAAGCACTTAATAAACTGTTTTTATGATAAAAGATGTTTCATTCAGTTTATATTATATATGTTGTTGTTGCCGCCTCCTATTTAAGCATCTTGCTCTCCAGGACATCTGAACTGATGAAACTCACACCAAACTCCTCTGGCCTTTTACTACAGAGGCATTGAACTTTCGACCTTGAGAAATTATCTTAATAGATTTGGCCAATTTGTTGAGATGTTGAGCTATAAATCAGCCATGAACTCCCCCCCTCTTGCTGTGTGCGCACTATTGGAGAAAGCTCTAAGCCAGGGCAGTTTGTATGAGTTACAGCGTAACGTTACAGCTAAGAGTTGCTCTTAGCTGTATCGCTACTAAACACTGGTTTGGAATATAGATAGATTATATATATATAAATATAGATGTCAATTGATAGCCAACATCGCAATTTTGCAACCTCCATCGCGAGAGGGTAAGTTGAACAAAAATCATGGCTGTTTTACATCTCGACATAGACAATGTAAAAAATGTACTTTAGGTTTTAACAACTGGCTGAATTCTTTAAGGTAGATGATAAAGCAAAGTATTTATTTTCCCTCCAGGTTCCCCTGTGGCCGATGGCTGGGCAAGGGTGTGGGGGATGGAAGCTTGGAGAGGGTTCTGATTGGACAGCTGGTGTCCCCAGGAGCAGAGGAGGATTCTGGGAAATGGTCCAGTACACCTCCAGCCGAACTGGGTTCTCCGCCTCAGGCTGTACAGGTCGTCTTGGGATCTCTCAGAGGGCGCAACAGTATGTACCCTAAAAATAGAACATGTGGTTTTTTGTAGAACACTAACTAGTAGAACTACTGCTAGCTGTTTTGCTATTTTCATGAAGTAGGAGTAGCAGTAATAGTCACTTTTAACCATTATTACTTACAATGATTTTAGATAGTTCAAGAATAAGCAGGCCGGCTTCTTGCTCAAGGATGCCTACAGGTCGACTGCTACAGGTCGACCATCGATCATACCATTGCTTACTCATTTTTATAACTCAGCCCCCTCTTTAAATCCTCTATTCCATCCATCCATCTATCTTTCCCTTGACTAACCATTTCAGAAATCATGTCTGCTGAAGTCCAGGAGGAGATGAGGGAGGCAGCAAACAACCTAGTGAAGCACTTCCACAAGCCAGAGCAAGAGGTATTATTAAACCATGCTGTTTTTGACTGAATTTTTACGACTTAATCTTATATTTTAGCCGCTACTGGCTGCTGATTGGGCTGGGTTGTTTGGACATGCACTCGGAAAAACGAAACTTATGTCTTACTTTTTATCTCTACATTTATTTTCTTTACTTTGTCAGTAACTTCCAGTAAGTTTCTATACACAAAGGTAAAACAAATAATATCTGCATGTTTATCATGTTTTTGCTCCTCTCCAATTGGCTGTTCATGCCAAGTTCATGCCAATTACCTGTGGTAATTGGCATGAACTTAAATCTCCTGACTTCTACCTTCTGACTGTGACCAACCTCGGCCTTTACAATCCACCCCCTAGTGCTCAGGAGGAATAACACACAGAAACAAAATAATATACGTGGGTCCTACACATGCCATTGAGAAAACATTTGAAATGCCAGCATGTAACAAATAATGTTTTTGACATATCTGACACTTTTATCCAAAGCGCCCTTCAATACCATAGGTGCATATGTTGCATTCCGATGCCATTGGTGCGTCCAATGTGAATTAAACCCTAACCCAATCAGAATCCTTTGTGTTCAAAATCTTTATGTAGTGAAGTCAAGTCAAAAGTATTATCCGACTAGGGGAGATTTGGGGGAAAACAGGTTCAGTCCATCATAAATGCAACATGAAAGACAACATACCAGACAGGACACAGATACAACAATACAATACAGTGACAATACAGAACAGTGCAAGATCACTTTATGTGAGACAAAAGACAAGCAAATTACTGATATTACAATCATTTCTTCAATACAATCATATATTCTAATTGTAGTGCAAACAAAAGACTTCCAACTTAGACCTCTTGAGTTCTCTCTATATCTTCAACATTTATGAATTTGGCTTTAACCCCATAAACATCTGCCTACAATATCAGTGTCCCAGCATGCACATTGTTTACACTACTTTACCTGTGGGAACAAATAATTAGGAAATCTGACCATGTACAGCACCATTTTATGTAACCTTTCAAACAGTTAACAATCTCTTGTGACTCCATCTGCATATCATACTCCAAGTTAGGGAAAGCACTGATGTGCGTGTTTTGTTCCAGAGGGAAAACCTGACAGTGCTGCTGTGTGGGAGGGGAGGGCTGGTGCAGGCGCTGCACAAGTTCTTCCTCCACGGCTTCCGCTTCAACCGCCTCTTTCAGAGGACTGTGTTCGTTTGGGACTTTGTGGGTGAGTGTGTGAATGTGTTTGTTTATTTAATCTTTCATGGGTGTCATCAAAATGACACTAGATAGGTACTTTCTTCATCCCGGGAGGAAATTTGGTCCTTTCAACAAATAAGATAGATATAAAAAACATTAAATATAAATATAAAAGATGATATAAAAGTATAAAAGCATAAAGCATAAAGTCAATAATACAAAATGAACTTATACAGTGTGTACTACAATATAACAATGTCACCAGAAACATCCATGGGTGCACTCTTCCTCAGAGAGGATGGAATTGGTTCTGCTATTGGTTGGTGTATTTTAATTGATAATTTACCCGTTATTTAACAATAACGAGTGCCTGGACCTGGAACAGGCAATATCATATTGTTTCCATTTGTTAACAATTATGTACCCTGTTGAATTGATCATTCATAATTAATACATTGTTCATTATTTGGTTTGGTTCAAATAGGTTGTGTTGGATTTTGATTCTAGTTTGATCCATTCGAAGATACATCAGATCTCTGTATTTAAACTCATTCCCACCATGAACAGATAGATTATTGAGTTGATTTGCATGAGTTAATTAATTCAAGGTGCAGTGTGTATAATTTAGTGGCATCTAGGGGAACGGACTAGGCAGAAATGTAATATAATATTCATGAGTATGTTTCAATTAGTGAATGAAAATAATTGTTTTGTTTTAGTTACCCTACCCTAGAGCTACACTGAGCATGAAAGCGTAAGAGTAGCATTTTATAGCTTTTTGACATGTCAGATTTTCAATAGCTGCACTAGCTTAGAAAAAAGTATTAAAGTATTTTTATATTTCATAAAAATAATAGTAATACTAATTCAAATTGATTGTTATTGATAATATGTATTTCATGGATAACGTAAAATAGGAAGTACCTGGGCCTCTGATTCAACTGTGGAAGCAGTCACAAACATTTATGAATTTGGCTTTAACCCCATAAACATCTGCCTACAATATCAATGTCCCAGCATGCACATTGTTCACACTAAGTACTTTTGTTAAAGTAAAAGTACTACTTTTACTTTAACAAATAATTAGGAAATTTGACCATGTACAGTACCATTTTATGTACTGTACATGGTCAATGTTTGATCAATGTTTAAGTTTTTGCTATTATTCATGTTTTTGTGATCATGCTTATGATATAACACAAGTAACTTACTTGAACTATTCAACTATTTCAACAATATTCATTTACAAATGTTCTTAAACTTTGAAACCACACACAACTGCTAGTTGATTCTGATTCCGCTTTTGTCCATTCTGCATTGACGTGTGTCAAAATAGTCCTCAAGTCTTTTAGCATTGGGCTGCCCTTGGAAGGTCAGTTGCGCATCAGACAAGCTTAGTGTAGCAGCTCTCACTGATAAGAATGGGAGCATATCCTTGCAGTTTGAGACAATGCTACGCAACGCAACTCTTTCGTGCTTAGTCTAGCCGGGAGTTAGAATAAGGCCTTTATATGTACATAGGGAGCGGGTCCTCTTCTACAGATCCCACCATTTTGAGACGCCATTTTTATACAGTAGCTCACAGAACGGAAAATGACTGAAGACAATTTAATTAATTAGCATTTTTACTTTCCTACAATTTGGCTGACCAAATCTCTCGATTTGCAAAACTTCTACACTCCACAGATTTTGTTTTGCCTTGAAGAGCAAGTAAACCTGCTGTTTGAGCTGGAATTGAAACACTATTTAAAAAAATTACATTACATTCCATTTAGGGCATTTAGCAGACGCTTTTATCCAAAGCGACTTACAAAGAGTACATTTGTGAGGTTCCACATGTGGAGGTGGGGATCGAACCGCCAACCCT
>OMKI01022472.1:2437-27664 GCA_900302315.1 Phycis blennoides | reverse complement strand
TTTGTTTTGCCTTGAAGAGCAAGTAAACCTGCTGTTTGAGCTGGAATTGAAACACTATTTAAAAAAATTACATTACATTCCATTTAGGGCATTTAGCAGACGCTTTTATCCAAAGCGACTTACAAAGAGTACATTTGTCATAAGAAGGTGAAACATTTCATTGCTGCTAATACAGTAAGAAAGTCACCAGAACAAGTTTCAAGCATTTCAATTGCTAAGTTAATAACCATTGCTAGTATACAACAGTATACTAGTATACAAAAGTATACAAAAAATGCTTTATGGGTCGAGAGTTCTCGGAAAGAGGGGATGACCCATGGCAATTTTGTGATACTTTTTTTGTCGTCTATGAGCTTTATAATGAGCGATGTTGCATATGAAATGCACCAAACACTGTGGTGTTATACCTCACTGGGACACGGACATCACAATAAACCACTGCTCAGATGGAGCACCACACACACCATAGCTTTATACTAACCCTGACACAATCATCAAAATCAACGGCTTTCCAGAATGAGCTCAGAGAAGCTTAACCCTCGGACACCGTATTCAACTGCTGCCAAGCCAGAGCGCTACATGGCCACATACACCTTGCCTCCGGTGTCCCTTGGTCTTGATGAAGAGATGCAGATGCCAGCTCAAGCTGAAAAGTGCCTGCAAAAAAGTAGGTAACCTTGGCATGACTAGAAATAGCCCCGGTGGCAGGCGATCACAGATGTGGTGACTCATTACATCGTAAAAGATATGGTCCCCATTTATACAGTACAAAAAATGGTTCATTAAGATTCTGCAAACGATGGACCATATATTTTGGTCTTTTTAGTTTGTTTAGAGAAAAACTAAAGAAAAGGTAGGGTTGAAGCCACTAAGTCCTACATGTTGCACCTTTAATTATCTCATGGAGAATATATGGAGAAATATAAGAAAGCAATTTTTTATGCTAATAAAAAAGTTTACAGTAATTTGGGGAGAGATGACTGTGGGACATCAGTGTTCCTATAATGAAAAGATTGATGATTGTAAAAATACGTCTACTATTTCAGAAATAATAATTAATGACATTAACAAATCACGGATGATGCCCACGCTGTCTCCCTGCAGAGAAGGCAGTGTTTTCCATGGAGACGACAGATCAAATGGGGGACCTGGGAGTTTCTAAGTCTCAGGGGCTGCCTGCTGACTCACTATGCCAATACGTGCATGCCATTAATGCCTCCCCCAGAAACATGGGCAAGGAAGGAAAGTTCCAGCTATTCATATGCCTGGGAGTTAGGTACAAGGTCACTTTTTTAATTTAGAAACACAACTCTGAAACTATAAACCCAATAAAAGGTGCTATCACTGTTATGTACTGATTTATTGCCATGTAACAATCTACCCTTATAACTAAATATTATGTTAAATTGTCTTTATGCAACAAAGCTGTATGAATTCCCCATAACAATAATAGTTTGTTATTAGTTTACTTATTTTTTGTTTCCATGTTAGGTTAGAAATGGGTAAGTTTAGGTGATGGTTAAGTTATGGTCTGGGATTGTTAAAGATTGGTAAAGGTCAGGGTAAGGAACTAGGGGAAAGTGAGGAATAACCCCCACATGCCCGCAATACCTACTGACTTGTTCCATATCCAGGGACCGGCTGATCCCTCAGTGGCTCCCCCTGCTGGCAGAGTGTCCACTGACGCCACGCACCTTTGAGGAAAGCGCACTGCTGAGGGACAGCAGCGCCGTGGACTCCCTCTGCCGAATAGTGCACACACTCCACGAGTTCACTGTCACCCTGGAGGCTTCCCTGGTCAGCGGGGTCCACCTCTGAGTACTCCATGACTAACAGAACAAGACTGCAGATTAAATGCCTCAATTGTATCTATTAAACTTCATTCCACATGTACAAAGAAGAAGGAGAAGGTGAAGATGGTGATCCTGGCTTTGGAGTGTGTAGTTCAGCATCCCGGACGCTCTGTCTGATGTGCTGTGGAGATGATGGACAAAGCACCAACATGGGCTGGCCAAAAAACAACAACAACAATGGCTTTTGTCCTCTACTCTTACAGTATAGATATTTCCAGATGCTTGCATCCTAGGATCCAACTCTTGAACTAGCTCTTCTCCTCAGATTATTGTAATGCTTGCACAATTTTTATACTCTGCACCTGCATGGCTTAATTTGTGTTTCTGTTGCTTTTTCTTTCATTGTTGTGTGGTCTGTGTCTTCCGAATATTCTTCTGAAGGAACATGTTCTCTAACAATATTAACTAAAGTTCTATTATTTATTTTGTATTATCCCTGTGAAACATTCCTATTTGATTATCTTTTGGCTTGAAGGAATGTGCTGGACATATGCAGGGTGGAACCAAGTTTAGGTGTTTATATATTGGGTTACTAAATATCAAAAAATCAAACTTATTCCCTTCCCCTTAGTTTAGGGAAAGTAAGCTTGTATGTTTTTTGTTTTGTTTGTTTGTTTGTTTTTTGGGGGGGGGACTCACTGTGAACAATTTTCTCTATTGCACCTCTAAAGGAGTTGTGGCTTTATGTATTATGTTTCCGTGAGGGTGTGATGTATATTAACTGTTAGCACAAGGTGCTACATGGATAGTGCTCATGTTCGTGCGTTGAATTGTTTGTTTGTCTGTAAGAGATAAAGACTGCATACAGGTCCCACCAAGTACTATACATTTTATGTTGTAGTTGCATTTTTCTTGTTTGAAACTAACTATACTAATAACTATTGAAGAAATTGTCATTGCATTGTTCTGTAAGCACTAGCTCACAATGATCAAGCACCTATTATTGTTCAATTATAGATGAGTGTAAGCAATAAGTAACTTCCATATTACAGAATGGCATTTTTGAAATGCAAGAATAAATTGATATTGACATACCACTAACCCACTTTTTTCTTTTCTTTCCCTTTCTTCTCATGACTTGGGTTGAATTTTTGGTTGACAATTTGTTGCCACATGTATAAAAGGTAAAGGGGCCTTTAGCAGACGCTTTTGTCAAAAGCGATTTACGAACAGTACATTTGTGGGGTTTGACATGTGGACAGTTGGAGGAGAGGGATCAGGGATCGAACCGCCGACCCTACGATTAGTGGACGTATATAATTATTTTCTTTTTTTAGACTAAAATATTATATATACTACGATATATATATATATACAACTACTTCATCCAGATGAGAAATCACACTAATCACCAATGCTGAATATTTTGATATTAAAATAGTTTGATATCGGAATATTTGTCTGGAAGGTGGCACCTTAATGTTGTTAAATCCCCACAGACACATCGAAGAACAAGAGTTGCTGGTAAAAGGGCTTAATTTCCAGTTACCTCCGGTTGGACAAACATCTCTTTACATTTTGTGGGGAATTAGAAATCCCGATAACTACATATTTCACGTCTCTCTTCACACTACACTTTAACTATCCCATTCAAATGAAACAAATAAAGATTAGACATAACCCTGCCCGGTTTACGGTATTGTGTTGTGGATGGTTGATGCAGTGGTTTTATAGTGAAAGTTGAACTCTACTGACATTCCTCTCAAAGTAGTGAAATGGGAACTATAACCTGACCTGCCAAACGTGTAGGCTACTATCCAAATGTAGTTATATCCATACGGCACGAATTGGTTGAATGTTGTTGTTGTTGTTGTTGTTGTTGTTGTTGTTTTTTTGCCATTTAGCTATTTTCTAACTTACATTATAATAAATAACCCGTTGCTAATATCTCAGAAGGCTAAAACGAAGTCGGCTCTAGAATCCTAGTCGACGAGTTTCGTATTCAAAGTCCCTGGCCGTGTTCATGCTTTTGTGACGCTGCCTTCAACTATCTAGTCACGCAGACGAGATGAGCAAGGCTGAGGACGCCGAGACTCCTAAAGGCGTAAACCCCAGACAGACCATCTGGCACTCCATAGTAAAACAATAAGCTCCACCCCTTTGCTTACATTCTCCAATGTGCCATAGCAACCAGAGCCGAGCCCCCTGTTCCCGCGCAATGTTTCCATCCTTATATGGGCAGTAGAGTTGAGACGCACTGAAACGTCAGTCCTTTATGTAAATCGGGTTGATTGAAGAAAAAGAAAACCCGAGCTCTACTCTGAAATGGAGGCGTGGATGGGACGCATGCGCACTATGTCCACAACTATCCAGTCCCGTCCACAAACGAGACATCAACAAGAAAGCGGGTTTCTGATACGGGTTGATTTTCATAATAGTTACATTGTAACGACGCCTTATCGAAAATATCACTTCTTATTAACTTCAGGCATTTGCAACAAGGTGAGTAATGTTAAACGGCTTATTTTCCTAGTAAATGTTTAAACCTTGGCGGAATTTGAGAGTATTCTGTTTACATTTAGGTTGTTATTCAAAACAAGCTTCTAGTTGCCTGTGAACAATCGCTAATTTTGAGCAAAGCAAATATGACCTAGAATATGCACGAGGTACAGCCATTTCTATACTTTTTGTGTTTCGTCGGTGTAATGGGCATACATAACATCGGTTTCCAATAGTAAAGAGAAGGAAATTAAATCGTCTGTAGTGCATGTAGTCCACGGAAGCAAGAATGGCCATTTGTTGTCGTACGCTCAACAAAGTGCACAAGGCAACGTGTTCATGTATTGCACTTATCTTTTCATGTAAACTGTTGCGATCTGAAGTATATTATTCTGGTCCGCCTTTATGTAGGCTTTACTTCGTCGATCTAGGTTACTCAACCCTCAGTAGACAATTAGAGGCTAACTTGTATCTCTCACGCCCACCAGTGCAGGATATGCGCTTCAGTACGCGGTCTCCTGCACCGACAACTAAATATTAAGATAGCCAATTTCTGACCCATTTAATTTAAACGTAGTTTCCCGAGCATGCAAGTTATTATTCATGCATTTAACATCTGGACAATTACTGTTTAAAACTTGGTGCGCACCTAGTTGTAGGTTGACTGTTGCAGTGACGCGGTTCTTGAAAAACAAAGAGTAAATATCAAATTACACGACGATAGGTTGGCTTTTTCTCTTAACATCAGTCGTTATATATTATTGTTGGAGAAATGTATGGTTTATTTTAAGACGATATAACTGCAGAGTTCGGCTTGTCGAAGAAATAGTCGTGCACGTCGACTACAGCACGGTTATCATAAAATGGGTGCGCAAGAAGCAGCTCGTGTGGCATGCCATGCTTCCTCGCTGAAGTGGGCGGTGAAATTATGGATTCACACTTTTCTCTCGACATAAAGCGTGTATTTCCTCAACTACAGTGTTGATTATTTTATATTAATAGATAACATGCCTTACTTTGATTGCTTTTAAGACAAATTGCACGGTTAACTTTGATTAAATGGGGGTTTAAAAAATCGCATCGCATCACTTTCCACATTGCCGTTGCCTTTGAAGTGTGTTGCCATGTTGACTGACGTCACGTACTGTATTCCACCGCTGTGCACCGCACTGTCAGGAGACCAACAGGACCACCGATGGCAGGAGATAGTCTGGGGGGCGCGGCTCGCAGTTTTGCCGCAGTTCGGGTCTACATGAGTACATGTGCTCTAGTAGATTTCCTTTTGCCTAGCAACACGTCGAAATGCGTCCGCATTTGCCAGTGCGCCCACGCAACTCACCCCGACGTGCAGTCTATTGAATATAGGCTAAACGTTTCTCTTATGTATTATTCAAACACGAATTGTTGACATAGGCTACGCACGCATCTCAGTGGTGCACATTTTTATCCCGGTTTTCTGCGTATGTTTTTAATTCGGCTACAACAATCGCTAGTAGACCTGCCTGATGCTCAGTCTGACTATTGACCTACTTACCTCATTTGGGTCATAATATCAGGGTTCATATCCGATCAATTATCCGTTAATAATTCCACTACCTTTCATGTATCCCGCACTTTTAGTCATACTCGCATTCAGAAAACGCCATTGTTTAAGCGATTAAGTTATTTTAAATGGGCATCATTGCTGTTTGTTTGTGGGCAGATGTTTGGCTTCCACAAGCCGAAAATGTACAGAAGTTTGGACGGCTGTTGCATCTGCCGCGCCAAGTCGTCCAGCTCGCGCTTCACCGACAGCAAGCGCTACGAGAAAGACTTCACGAGCTGCTTTGGGTGAGAAACAGGAAGCAACAAATGACGTGAGGATGAAATAAACAAAACGCACGGATTCATCTGTACTAACTACCCCTCTCTCCCTAAAGGCTGTGTGAAAGTAGAACTGGAGATATTTGTAATGCCTGCGTGCTTCTGGTGAAACGGTGGAAAAAGCTGCCGGTTGGTTCAAAGAAGAACTGGAACCATGTAAGACATTTATTTTAAGAACATTAAACATTCCTAAACACGATATAGCGTATGCCACATATGATATGTCAGGTGAGGTGATATGACCTAGACTGTATTTTTGGTCTATTAATATTGTTTATATATATATTTATTTATTTATTTTTGAATACATATACTGTGAAAACGTGCTCCTCTCTGCAGGTGGTTGATGCCAGAGGAGGCCCCAGCCTCAAAATATCCTCTAGGCCCAAGAAGATCAAATCCATATTGAAGAAGGCCCGGCCCAGCCAGATCAGCAGGCTGCAGAAGGAACTGAAAAGAAACAGTAAGCACTAATGTTTGTTTTATTTATCATTATTATTATTATTAATAATAATAATAATATTATTATTATTATAAATATTATGTTTTGTGTCAATGTAGAATTGAATGCTTATTGATAATACATGAATTATATGATAATATACATTAATGCCAATTTAAATAACATGACAACACTTTTCTTGTTTTCATGGGAAATGTATTAATTTCAGTATTACTCGTAATTTTTATTATGATACAGATTCTGACGCCCACAGCACCACCTCTAGTGCCTCCCCAGCCCAGTCTCCCAGCTACAGCAACCTGTCTGATGAGGGCTCCGACACGGACATCAGTCCCGGGTCGAGCCAATCCCCGGTCTTCTCCTTTCTGGACCTGACCTACTGGAAGAGGTTGGTGGCCAGGACGTGTGTGTGTGTGTGTGTATGGCTCCATGTTTTGTTCTAGGAACTATTAACGCTAAAGGTCCAAGTACATTATTTGACACCAAATGTGTTTAACTTTTCTTTCATTTCTATCTGCACTACATTGAACATTGAAAAATACTTGGTATTGTGGCTAGCAATTCTCTGTCTGACTAAATACAATCAAATATAACCAAGAAGCTACCATCCTTTTTACATTGACCGTGATTGATCGTTGCAGATTTTATTCCCACATAAAAATGTGGGACTTTGCGTGTGGGTGTGCATTTATGACTGAATGCACACCCACCAAATCCCTCTCATCTGCCTCAGCTACCATTTGCTGCTCTATTTTACACTTGGATGGAAAAGTTTGTGAAATTCGATAACAATTTAATTATTTAACTGGATATTTTGGTGAAAGGACGGCATAAGCTTGTTTACCATCTTTCTTTTTTACCAGCGCAAATCGTATTGGAAGATGCTGCATATTTGAGACGCAGCTGATGTAAATAGTTTTGACCAGACAAATTTGTCTGCATGTTTCCCCTGCTTTTTCGCATTGTTTATTCACTAGGTGTCTAATCTAAAAGTACCTTTATGCACATAATGCCATTTCTGCTGGTGATAACACAACAACAGGGTATAATAATAACATGTTGTGGCTCTTCTTTTGCAGACAAAAGGTATGCTGTGGAATTATCTACAAGGGTCGTTTTGGGGAGGTGCTGATCGACCCCCACCTCTTCAAACCCTGCTGCCGCAAGCAGCAGAGGCCCCCGGCCCCTGCTCCTCAGGAGCAGGAAGGAGAGGAAGGATACATGGAGGACGAGGAAGACGAGGAGGAAGAGGTGGATGTGGAGGAGGCACCGGTGAGCGAGGTGACAGCAAAGGGATCCTCCCTGAAGGAGATGGTAGTAGTGACAAAGGAGGAGGAGGAGTTGGTGAAGGGAGAGTTGGAGGAGGAGGTGGTGAAGGAGGATGAGCTGAGGAGCTGTGAGGTAAACGCCGACACCATGCAGCTTCTCCTTGCTGCCATTTAATCTTCCCCCTCTCTATTAGGAAAGGGGGAAGGTGGAGGGAGGAAGACTTGGGTGCTTTTTTTGTTCAGCACTTACAGAGGAGAAGTCACCTCAGTTGGCCTTCAGTCGTGAGGCAGCTGCAAACACTCGGTTTTCTCAGTAATGTTTTTACCATTTGTTTGTCAATTCCATGTTGTTGATATGTAAATTATTGACTTTTTCATTTTCTCAACCATTGGTCTGTTCTTTGTATTAGATATTCTTCCTGTCTTGGTCGAGCATCATCATCCTGGTGCTACTTCCGACAAATGCTGAAACTTTGCTGGTACAATGGAAGTGTTTAAAATGCTATAAATCCATGCTTTAGGAAAACAGAGTTGGGGATACCTTAGGGGTAAAACAATTGCAAACAAATTGAATCTAAAATGGTTCTGTTGCAGATGTATGATGCTCCTGTCATCAGGTGTCTCATTTCATCTGTTTAATCCCTATTGTTCAATGGGAAACTTTCCATTTACAGAGGGCATGCCTGTAAATAAGCCTTTTTAGTTAGTATCTAACACGCATTCACATCCATTTGTTGTGATTGGAGACTGGTAGACTTGAGTAGTCTGTTTGTATGTGGATCCCATTTGAATAAGGCCTGTTCACGGTGCCAACAGCAAACACACCAGCCTTGATGTCGCACTACAGACACTGAGTGTGTGTGTTGAGACCATAAACAGCCCAGAGGGAACGTATTGTCACTGGTGGCCTCTGCAACCCACAGTGCATTTTGCATGAGCAGTGGTCAGCCCTCTCTTCCTATAGACCCAGCTGAACCAATGCATGAGGATTCTGTCCAATTGCATGGCCTTAGAAGATGTACATTTTGTATTACTATATATAAAAAAAAATAACATGGGATCCTTTTTAAAGGTTGAAATTATTTTTATATATAAACAATAATTTTGAAAAAAGCCCCCCAAAAAACTTGTTTGTACCCTAAATTACAACCCAATTCACTCAAACAACCGCAAAACACACAATTACCGGTCTTTTCTTATTCAGCAATACCAGCATCAGTTTACATCATTCCTGGAACATAAACGGAGAGAAGACTTTATACAACTTGATATGCTATGCTATTGCCTCTTATACCAGAAAGGTGTTGTGATGATAAATATACTGTATATATCTCTCAAATCAAAGCCAAAGCACATTTAAATTCACCCAATGTCAAATCAATGCAGGATGTAATGGATACTTTGTGCT
Source organism: Phycis blennoides (assembly GCA_900302315.1). Classification (NCBI taxonomy): domain Eukaryota; kingdom Metazoa; phylum Chordata; class Actinopteri; order Gadiformes; family Phycidae; genus Phycis; species Phycis blennoides. The sequence continues at coordinate 18,370 of OMKI01022472.1, read as the reverse complement.
TGTCCAGGTTATTTTCTTGTGTATATAACGGTAACACTTTTAACACTATGGCTGAATTCCACCCATGTGTTGAGAATAGAGGGTCACATTGTGTACATATGACATGGGGAGGGGGATGAATATTTTCTGTTATTTATTTATTTATATTTATTCATATAACAGCATCCCCAGGTAGAAGTGTAATTCATAAACTCATTCTTTAACCTTTTTTTGTATCTGCAAGTGATTGAGTATAATTCTCAAGCAGGCAGTATTTCATTAATACCTTGAATTACTCTAGTTCTCAATATGTGTGAAATGTTGGTCATGTATTTATTATCTTGACGGTTGAGCTTTGTGCAACCTAAATTATTCTGTGATCCTTCTTGTGACTGTATGATGTAGATACAGATTCCAACCCAGCTGTGCTCTACTCTTTCAGCCTAATAATAACTTAATTGAATGATTTTAATGGTAGAATAGATGTATTCTTTGAGATATTAGCGCTACTTGCATGTATTGCAGCTATGCATTTACTTAGCCTACAGGTTAGACAAAGCATTTTTGTATTTTTTATACATCATGTACTTTTTTTACTTATTCCTTAATAAAGGAATTTGGTGAGTTTAAATATTGTCTTAATTTAATGAGAAATACTAAGTTTCTAAATGTAATCTAATCTGCCATATATTACATACAGTACACATCAATAGGCAATATCAATACGTTTTCATGGCCGCGCTAGACTAACAACATACAGCAAGAAATAACATATAGCAGATGTATTGAATTAGATCACAAAACGGTCAATTATAATTGTGAAACTAAGGAACGTAGGCTGAATGTATGCTCCTGCATTGGTCCTTCATGGGATTGGACCAATTAATTAAATAGAAGCCAAGGTACGATGAAACTATACCATTAAAGGAAAACTTCTGTATTTTTCAACCTGAACCCTATTTCCTATAATGTTGGGTTGAAGTGACTAATGCAGACCATTTCTGAAATTGGTCTAGTATTGAGGGAGATGGCTGCAGCAGTAATCAGTGAAAATGGGCTGCAATGTTATCCATTGGGGCAATTATGCCTTTCAATTTACATCCTGACAGGCTCACATTATATTCAATCATTATGGAAATGATCCCTACAAAGAAATATAACTTGTATCCTTTGCTTGGTCCAGTCCAGTCAGTTTGTTATTGTGTCCAACCAGGTCTCGCTCAGTGAGAGGTCTCTCTCTGAAATCTTGTAGCATTTTTGCAGAATATGTCCCTATCATAAATACTATCTCACAAACACTAAGCTATGCTTTCTGTAGTCTAAAACAAGTAATTCTCCCCCTCCAGCTCTCACTCAGGTTTCCTTTGTTCTCTTCCTGCAACAACGCAAGACGTCAGACGCCAAGTCATCAAACAAGATTTGGTTGGACACAATAGAAAACTAATCAAGCAAAAGATCAAGAAACATGTTTTATTTCTCTGTAGGGATCATTTCCACAAAGTTAGAATATAATTACCCTTAGACTCCAAATTATCAGGAAATGGCTCCCAGGTTGCAAAAACCTGAAGTTTTCCTTTAAAGATAAGGAAGGCAAGGAAGGTTTTGGGAAAACTAGCCAGAGTAAACTAGATTTTGAAAGTATCCAATCGAAAAAATCCCAGCCCTCCCTCCTGGCCTCCCTTTAAAACATCCCCAAAGTGAATCCCCACGTGACTATCTCACTAGGTTTAGCATATGTCTGCCTAACCTTGTGGAAGACTCCCAGTCATGCAAGTTCAAATGGAAGACACAGTGCACTCCATTTGAACTGGGAAATCAGAATTTCAGGGTTCCCAGTTGGAAATTTCAACTGGAACACCCCCTACTCAGAGTCGGAAGAACCTCACAACCATACAAGATCAAAGATGGCTGCTCTGCTCATCAACAGCAGTGAAAGCTGCCATACTGTTTATAATGTACTGTTTATTAGCACGTCTATTAATTGTGTCTCATTAAATCAGTCAAACATTTAGTACTATCCAACTTGGGTAGTAGGGGCGGCAGTTGCTCAGTGGGTAGAGCGGGTCGTCCACTAACCGGAGGGTTGGCAGCTCAATCCCCACCTCCAACTGTCCACATGTCGAACCCCACCAATGTACTGATTGTAAGTCGCTTTGGACAAAAGCATCTGCTAAATGTCCTAAAATGTATTGGTGGACAACGGCTAACCTGGCTAGAAGTGGCATTGCAATGGCATATAACGCATTGGAAAACTATTATCAGAAGTCAGAAAGGCAATAAACGTCTTTCTGACTGCTGATATTAGTTTTCCAACGTGTTATACATAGTCAACTCGGGTAGGTGTGGTGTCATTCCCACCTCTGACATGGTAATAGGAACGCAAAATTGTAGAACCTGAGCTTTAAAGAGACAGTTTTTTTGCTTCAAATGTAATATATCTTATATGATCTCCAACATAGTAATCTATGTCATTTTATACCTTGTCGGCGGTTCGATTCCCGCGCTCCTCACTTCCAAAAACTGTCTGCATGTCGAAGTGTCCTTGAGCAAGACACTGAACCCCTACTTGCTCCCCGGGCGCTGAACATAGCAGCCCACTGCTCCTATGTACCATAGGATGGGTCAAATGCAGAGAATAAATTTCCCAGCTGTGGGATTAATAAAGTACAATAAAAAAAAAAATAGACCATCATTTAGAGAAAACTGGAGAAAAATCCTATGTTTTTGCCAGTCTCCCCAAAGCAATGTTCCGCTGTGCTTCAAACGCAGGTAAGTCTTTTCATGATGCCTTTAAGCAAAGGCTACATTGAAATTCTGCCTTAACGGTGTTGGACTCAGACCGATGAGTGAAGGTGAAAGATTGTGGTGAAGTTAGTTTTAAATTGGATATTCAACATATATATATATATATATATATATATATATATATATATATATATATATATAGTTGAAGCATTCACTACAAATCCAGCAGTTTTTTACTCAGTTTTACCCAGTGTTGTTTCACTTTTCAAGTAGTTTATTATCAAATGTGCAGCATCACTTGCAGTCATACTGTACAATAATCTAAGGATTAAACTAAGGAAAATCTAAAAAACAAAAAACAAATACAATAAAGTACAATAAAATAACGGCATCATGGAATAAAGTAAGAGCAGCAATGAAGAATGAAATAAAAGCAGCATTGGAGAATGATATAAAGTGCATGGCATCTAAGTATTCTACATAAAGTGTTGAAATTATACAGTCGGACTTGTTCCATTATTATATTGTGTCGAAGGGTCAAATTATACATGAGTGACAATGGGTTTGAGGCATAGTTCAGTTCAGCGGTTCAGATGGTTGGTAGAAACTGTACTTCAGTCGTGAAGTGTGTGACTGGCCACTCCTGTATCGTCTTCCAGACAGTGGCAGAACAGTGAGTGTGCTGGGTGGCTGGGGTCCCTGGTGATTTTATGTGCCTTCCAGTGATGGAAAATGAACCCACAGGCCTCTTCTAACACTCAATCTCTGAGCACATATACCACATGAAAGTTATCTGATTTATGTACCTGTTTTTCTCTATGCGTGAACACCTGGGTGCAGCCAAAGTGGTGAGCCTCTCTCTTGACTTATACTCCCCAATTCCATTAAGAACGTGAAAATGCCACTAGTGACGGTTACCAGCGACACAGGCCTCGACCCCGTGCCCTGGTCTGGTTGGGCCACGGAAGATCTAAGGCCTCGGGAATGAGCAGAGACTCTGTGTTCGTCTGGAAGAATGGGATGGGGCAGAAAGTGGTGTCTATCCCTATCTTAAGTGGTATTTCAGTATCTCTTCAGGGTCAAGCTGAGATCTTCAGGGACCCACCATATGTACCCTCAGAGTTGTTTACCTTACCATATAAAAGGCACCTGCCAACAATACTTGCCGCATACTTCTGAGAAAGCTGTATCAAGTGTATTGCTCTCTGATGAATTGTGCCATTTTAGCTGTCGACAACTAAATATTAAAACTTTGACTCTTTAACCTAACACTTTGGTTGATTTCATTCAGCGCTCATTGTCGTCTCCGTGCCCCATCTTCTGCTGGGTTTCATTTTTACCACAACATTCCTCAGGCAATGGTGAGGTAGATGTTGTCTAGGGTGGGCAGCATCCTAGACAACTGGGCTGGCCTGGGCGGTTGGCAGTAAAGGACAGTTAGCTTTCTATCTATCTCTGGCCGCCTGAATAAATAACTCAATAAATGAATGATTGAATGACACAAAATAATTCTTATTTACATTACATGCATGCTGACTTGCTCACATTATGAAAATTATGATTATTTTGTTTTTTTACTTAATTGGCCTCATGTAGCACATCTATTTTGATTGCTAATGTGTACTGTTTTTTAAATGGCTCCCATGTGACCCAGTGATGCTAAATCAATACCAGATATTATTTCTACACTGGACAAGAATATGAATATAACAAGAATATATATGAATATTTCAAAGAAAATGTATATTTTTTCTATAGCTCCCAACTCAGTGACTCTTAATCAATAATAGATTTTATCTATTATTTTATTTTTATTTATCTAAAGTGGTAGGCCAACTAAGACTCCTGTTTTTACTGGGTATTAGTTCTACTTCTATACAGTATATATACTGTACCACGATGTTTTGCTGCAACATGGGGATGATCAAATTGGTCAGAGAGAGAAAGGAGTAAGGACGTATGGGTTTCCCACTCACAAAAAGTGAGGAAATCATATTCAAACACTGCAATTGCATTGCAACAAAGACCACACCATTAGGAGGCTTAATGTTTGATTTATTAAAAAAAAGGAACAGGGAACGGCTTGCAAATCCAAGAGAGCTCATGTTGTTGGTTGTGAATGATATACACTTAGCCTACAAGATTACTTATATTATACAGTCATAGATTAAATGTTTACTGTGCTTACTTATATAATACAGTACGTTAGTAGGCTATATATAAATGATTCCCCATGTAATGGTAGTCTAGCATGCTTCATTTTTATATTATTTCAAAACCTTCTCTATTTTAAACATACCTTCTGATTTAAATCTCACTTAGGCCCTCCAACTTCCCTCTCCCTTTGCAATCAATCCGAAATCAGCTGAGCTGCAACCGAGAGAACATAGACAGGTCAACAGAATATCAAAGCATCAACCCATAATTTATGTTTTCTGTTTAAGTTCTCTAAATCAACAAATGTAGAGGGTCTAATGTAATAATTATTCTTTAATGAAGATGTTAATTACATTCTGATGAAGAATCGTATTCTTCTAACGTTACCTTTGAAAAGTGCAGAACAAACTATTGTGCTGCAACTCGACTGCGCTGCTATTATGAGCTGCTAACTTCCGGGAATTATTGAGAGGCTCTAAGATCCGCCATTGCTATGACGCGAATCTCTCCAAATGGCTCTGGGTCCTTCCTTCGAAGAACGGCGTAGACTCGAGCATGGATTCGAGGACAACTAGCTCGACGTTTAGTCACGTGTACGCTGCCTGGTCTAAACAACGATTGTGAAGCCGAAGGTAAACACGTCCCGGTAGCATGGCTAGCTTGTGGAAAGAATCCTCGATAAAAAGCAAATTGTTTGACTGATAAGGTTGCATTCAGAAGTCTCTTTAAAACATCATATTGAAGATAAACGGTGGTCTCGGAGTTGGAACCAACGTGTACTAAGTTATTATCGTATGCAACTCCAAGGTATGGATTCTCTTTACATTATTGCCAATTGTGATTTTCTGTTTTATAAGTGCGTTTATGCCTTTTACCACGCATTGGGTAGGATGGATTTAGTTTAGTGACGTGGTATAGCGAAGGTTGGCTAATTTGTTAGCTTAGCAATGGTGTCGAATTTATGGCAACTAAGCAAGAGTTTTTAGGTTTTTGTTTAAAACCAAACAATGTCATTGTCAGAATCCTAATCATGACCGAGCCGACGGCCTCCGGTGTGTTCTGTAACCGGATGCTCAGCATGGTGAACTCCGAGGATGTAAATGCTATAATTCAGGCTCAGAGACACATGTAAGTATCATCTTCTGGTGAGTCTATGTTGGATTAAAATGAACATTCAAAGGGTAGGTTAGGCAGTTTGGAGAAAACAGCCAGAGTAAGCTATATTGGGCATTGTACTGTGTATCCGAGAAGTTTAAGTGTCTTGGACACCGGCATCAAAATCAACCACTGGCCAGCGGGACCTCAACACACCTTAACACACCATTGCATGTATGCAAGTTTCCTAAAAGCGTAGCCCACTCTCAGATGCGGACATCAGCCGCTGTTGCACTACAACTGAAAATAGTCATGTTAACAAAAGCAATCTATAGTCACATACCGTAGCACAAATAAACATTGGCTTGTAGCGCTGACTAGTATAAATTAATTATCAATACATTTAACCCATAGCAATAACTATAGGTATATGAATGTAGTTTTATTTTAGATTAGATTTAACGGTATTATCATTGTGCAGAGTACAGGTATAGAGCCAATGAAATGCAGATGACATCCAACCAGAAGTGCAAAGATGCATTAAATACAAAAGTGCAAAGTATTATGTGCAGTTATGAGGTAGGCAAATAGGATGTAGAATTATGTACAATTATGTATACAGTTGACACATACAGATTTACAGATGAAATGACTACAGTGACAGACAATGAGATGTATAATATATATAAAAGTATAGATTTTTGGGTGAAAAACAGTGCAAGGACAGTGAAGTAGACAGTGCAAAGGCAGCAGTAGTTTACCACTACGGATGCATAAGAGGACTGTATGAGAAATGTAAATAGGCTTACCTCTGCTATGTCCTACTGCATGTTCAGTGGCCAATGGTGACTATGGCAAAGATAGCCAATTGTGATTGGTTAAACTGATTTATTGGCTGGCTCAAACCATCAAAATTCAAACTTGGTCCATTAAAATCAATGTTGCTTTTTCACAAAATCGAAATACCTACTGGCACCTTACACAATATGGCATATATCTGTGTGTATATATGGAAATTAACTTTGCAATTGGCAATTCAATGTGCAATATGGTCATGACATTTGAAAATGCATTTTGCACTATGCACTACTAAGTGGCAATGCAATCCTCAATTCAGTTTGATTCATTTTGATTTACAAATTGAAACTGAAACTGAAACTTCAATCAATTGCATTTCAAATTGCCATGGTTTTTGGTGTCTTCAAATGGGAATGTTTTGCAATTGGCAATTCAATGTGCCAGTGAAACAGTCTATTACATTAACATGTCTCTTGGTGTGAAAATTAAAATCGTAATGCAATCTGTCAATCCCCTAATCAAGGCGGGTCGCTACTTGCAAAACGCATTTTCAGTTGAATAATGAGGCCAAAAAACGTCAATATTATGGGGCCATTATGTTATTCCTACAAACAGGCTTGACCGGTTTGAGAAGACCAATGAGATGCTGATAAACTTCAATGGCCTCTCCAATGTCCGGCTGCAGCAGATGAATGAGCATTTCCTGGTGCACACTCGCACACTGGTGGACATGAAGAAAAATCTGGACAGCATCTTCAGGAGAATTAGGTGACTCACCCAAACACAGATAATCTTACTTGCTCTCCCCAGTCCACATGCATCAAACCCTATTCAATCAGTCACTCCCCTGTCCATTTCTTATCCATTTGATTCTGTCTTTTCAGGACACTGAAGGGAAAGATTGGTAAACAGTACCCGGACGCTTTTAGCAGTGAGTTTGCATTTTCATGACTTATCTTCACCAGAGTTGGACTCTTTTAACTAAATATAATTTTTTACTGTGTCGTTTCCCAGATATCCATGAGCAACTGGTTCTAGATGAAGACGATGACAAATATCATCCTATGCTCGCCCCCAGTGTTGCCACGACGATGAACACCATGGCTCCTTCGGAGCCCAGCTCAGAGTCATGTGACACAAGCCCTGACGCCCTGTCTCCCGCAGCCAGCAGGTGTTCTGAGGACATCTCCCAGGGGCCTATGGACACGCCCACCTCAGACATCCAGGAAACCGCCGGTCTGAGGGACGAAGGGCCAGACTCGGCCCCAGTGGAGTGACGCCCCATCCTTGGCCCGTGGACCTCCTCCCCTGGGTCTGACTTTATTGAAGAAGAATCGTGGTAGTTTCCCCTCAAGGAGCCATCATTTAAAAAGACAGAGCATTTAGTTGAGATTCAGTTGAGTATGGAGCAGGGACAAGGGGGTTTGACCATATCTGCAGATATTTTGATTATTTATTGTAAAGGTCTACATAATAGTGGGTATTATAAAAATGTTTCGTTAAAAAATAAATGTTATATATTCTACGTTATAAATACTACCAATTTGGGTTAAAAAGTTTCCTCTTTCCTCGTCATAACTTTGAATTGAAGGTATTTCTTAACCATGAAACAAATTCTAAACATTTTCCTCCTTGTGGGAATTGCTTAGTTAATCAGAATACATTTTAAGAGTGATGACATGAAAAACGTCCTGCCTGGATGGTGATGAAATATATTTTAACAGGAAAGACAACAATATCAATGCACCATGTTTGTTGATGGATGTAGGTCTGTTGAACTGAGTAAATGCAAATAATAATGTTATTAACACCTGTTAAAAGTGTGAGTTAACCCACTGTTTCTTCTGGAATTTGAACCGATTTAAAAACAGGAGTTTTGAGCTGGGAGTTTTTGGAAGCAGGGGGCGTGTTATCCAATAGTTACAAGCCACGGCAACTTTGTGATACTTTTTTTTATTTATTCCGTCGTTGTGTTTGAGCGTTATAATGAGCGATGTTGTTTACGACATAAGCCACACACCGTGGCGCTGTACTACAGGCCTAAGGGTCTGAGAAGCTTCACCCTCTCATTGACACCGCAGTCGCTGGACGGAGCTCTACAAACACCTCGTCTTCTGCTTCGTCGCCTGCTTCCCTTGTCCACCAACTGTTTGGCGGGCACCGGCAAAAACCGGATTTTACTCCAGTTAGTCCTTTAAATCACTTTAAATCAGTCTTATTTCAGTAACTGATAAAAGGGCATGGATTACTATGTTAACGACCATATAAAACATCCAATTGCCCTTTTAAATACTTTTATGCTTTGATCTTGGTATGAATAAAGATTTGTTTTAATTGAAACCACTTGATCATCTTCTCTGTTGCTGTTAAGTATTACAAATTAAAAATATATTTCACAAGCTAGACAATCGGCGACAGCTTTTTCCTTTAGACTACTATACATCATTGAAATAGCCACTGGCGTTCATTTGATACAGGTATAATATTGCGGAGCATTGTGTTGCTATATTTAAATGTGAAATTATGTAATTTATAGATTTTAATTGAAACTTACATTATTAGGTGGTGCGGGTTAGGTGTACTTGAAACTTGTACAAATAATCTTACAAAAATATTTTTCACCGAAAGGGGGCGCTAAGTGAATTCCATGCCACTAATTTAACCGGAAAATACATGGTCGATATCAGCATTACCCTAACGATCCAGGTGGTAGTTATTTCAGTTTGTAGTTGCTTCTGAACAGAAGTGCAATTAAGCTAGTGGTTAAGTAAAGGTAACATTTTTGACATATCGTCGACTAGCGTTCGCACGACACACCCGTGCCCTGCTAATGTCTACAGGTATAGAAGTAGTCGATTCCTCCTCCAAATCCGAAAATGAGGAGACTAACTAAGAAGAAGGCTTTGCTTTTGGTGAAGGGTTTGGATGCTTTTCCCAAAGTACCAAATAGCTATGTTGAAACCACAGCAAGCGGTGGAACAGGTATAGAACCCCAAATCAATGTCATTACATTTAAGATGTCATAATCTCTTCTTGTAGACCTATATATTCTGCTACTTGATCTTACTCTTATTTTTCTGTTTGTCTAGTGTCTTTGATTGCATTTACTTTCATGGTGATACTTGCCTTCCTGGAGTTCTTCGTCTACAGAGAAACATGGATGCATTATGAATATGAAGTTGATAAAGATTTTAAGAGGTAGGCGGTGAATCTTTTAACACGTATTTTAACAGTAGAGCCATACTTGCTTCATATCCAACGTGTGCCGATTGTTACATGAAACACATTAAAATACTCCGTTAATTGTTAATTTTTGGTATATTTTCCTCTGATTTACAGTAAACTGAGACTTAATGTTGACGTCACAGTGGCCATGAAATGCCAGTGTAAGTATAGGTCTATCTTTATTATACACTTAGTTATTCGCTTACCTAAAACTAACACATGCGTGCAAATGTGGGTTGTATATTTGCAGATATAGGAGCAGACGTATTAGATTTGGCTGAGACCATGGTTGCCTCAGATGGTTTAAATTATGAACCTGTGAGTATGTAATTGTTTAGCTTTTACCAGAGTAAACTAGTCAAACAAGCTAATACTGTCATTGCACTTTCGTCTACATATAAACTAGGCCCATACCTTATTTAATATATAAACATTTCCAGATCTTATTCGTTTTTTACCTGTTCTCTACTTGAGTTAATGCATTTAATCTAATTTCCCTTATTGTAAGATGCTTGTATACTTGTGTGTGTGTCTGTATGCATGTATGTGTAAAACTGTAGAGACATAAAGCTTATGGCATAATTATTATTTCTTTATGTGACAATGTATTCACATGAATTTTGTTTTATGCTTAGGTTAACTTTGAACTTTCACCTCAGCAGAAGTTCTGGCACATGTAAGACCCTATTTATTCATGCATCCACAACTGATGTTTCAACCCACCTCTTGAGCTGGTCAATTTAGAAAACCAAGCCAATTATTTGTGGCAAACACATGAAATGTACCTATTATTAGACATATAATTTCTAAATGACAAGGCTGTTTGGCGTCAGGATTATTGGCAATAATAAAGTATGTATGTGTGGGTTTGGCAGGACGCTGCAGCACATCCAGGAGAGGCTACGAGAGGAGCACTCTCTACAGCATGTTCTCTTCAAGTCTCTAATGAAAGACTCTCCCAGCTCTCTACCCCCCAGGTACAACACCAGCTAGTTGCCAATATATATTTAGGTATTTAGCCATTTAAGAGATGCTTTCATCCAAAAACGATTGGAGCTATTTCAGATGCATGTAATTTAGGAGCAGGTAGGGGTAGGATGTCTTGCTCAGGAAATGCTGACCGGTAGGTGGCAAGGGGATTGACCCCAGATCCTTCTTTACGCTTTGCCACCAAAAAGTGGCATATAGCAGACGCTTTTGTCGAAAGTGACTTACAATCAGTACATTTGTGGGGTTCGACATGTGGACAGTTGGGAGGAGGGGGATCAAGGGGATCGAATCGCCGACCCTACGGTTAGTGGACGACCCGCTCTGTCCACCCGTTCTATCCACTGAGCTACTGCCGCCACTACTACACAAGCTTAGAGGGTGAATACTGAGATGGGCCATTAAGGAGCTGGTAGGGGTTTAGGAGCATTCTCTGTATTTACTGTTGATTATCAGAAATTGGCGTGGGTTGTAATCATGGATTAACCCCCCCCCCCCTTCAAGTTTTTAAGGGGATACACCGAGATATCTGTAAATTGGCATTCGCCTGTCTTACAAAGATATTAAACGAGTTGTTTAATTTCATTGTCAAAGTCATTGTGTGTCCAGAAGGGGAGTTGGCATCTGTTGATGTCTGTTAGCCACTTTCATTTTCTTGCAAAATTATAGTAGAATATCTCTTGTTCATGTATGGGGAATACACTTTTAATTTCCAAAGATTTTCCTATGCGGTGGGGTAACCTGTCAGTGGTGCATTGAAGGTAGCTTAAAAATCACAGCAATACAAATTGTGCAGAATTATCTGGTAGACAAACTACAATCTTGTTGTTTGAATAAGCAACTACTTGAAACACATTGGAAACTTTTGTAAAGTAACCAAAAAGTGTATCCCCCTCACACAAACAGGAGCTAGCCTACTGTAACTAGCCAATGGAAGCGTCTTTCGGCAATCAAATGCAAATGTCCGTCTGGGTCCGTCAGTTTTCAGATATCTCTGTAACCCATACCTGCCGCTTAAAAGGGAGAAGCAGTGTTCATTTAATCTCCCACCACCAATAGTGATTAAATTAACTGAATGGGGGGAGAGGAATGTTTTGGTAATGTCTCCTTCATTTGTGTGATCTCTGTAAGATCTCTATTTTGTTGATGTTCGTCTAGGGAGGACCAGCCTACACAGCCCCCAGCGGCCTGCAGAATACATGGACACCTGTATGTGAACAAGGTGGCTGGAAACTTCCACATCACTGTGGGAAAGTATGTAAATACTACTAATTGTGTATCCAAATACTTGGTATTTGTTAGGGATGGGTCAGAGTAATCGGTTATTCAATTATTCGTTCGATGGTCAAAGATAATTTGTTCTTTTTTTTTTTTTTTTAAAACACCACACCACTGTGAGTGCGGAATGGGGAGCGGAACGGAATTCTGATGGTATGAGCCAACAATGTCAAAGTTCCGCGCAAGTTCCGCCCTGGCACACTTCAAACAAATAGAAGACAATTGAAATGGAGGTTTAGGCCTCTGCAGATATGTGGAATAGAGCTGGTGAATGCTATGGGGTGTGACTCCGGTCAGAGAATCACAGAGGGGGAGCTTCGGTTTAGAAACATTAATTGGAGGAAGAATGCCGTTCTAAGGGGAAACATGATACATTTATATTAATAAACAATAATAATTCTCAAGCATTTGCGATTTAAATATGCACACACATAAGCTGGGGCAGCAGTAGCTCAGTGGGTAGAGCCGGTGGACAGAGCGGGTCGTCCGCTAACTGTAGGGTCGGCGGTTCGATCCCCTTGATCCCCCCCCCTCCTCCAACTGTCCACATGTCGAACCCCAGAAATTTACTGATTGTAAGTCACTTTGGACAAAAGCGTCTGCTAAATGCCCCTTTTATAATATTTGTCTATGAATGTCCCCGTATTCATAAACGAGTATTATATACAATATTAACATAGCTATCTATGTATTGTGGCCGGCTATGAGGGGGGCTTAGCCGGGCAATACAGTCTCGAAAGGCATAAACAGTGAAACCATTCGATGTGTTGGCACACATCAAATAATTTGATTATTCGTTCATACCACTCGCTGATTATTCGAGTTATTGGACAGAGAATCAGTTATTGCCCCTTCTAATATTTGAATACATGTGCGTCATCAATGTGATGATGTTCACCCCAGGAGGATTCTGATTGTTTTCATTGTGATGTGAAACTGACATTTTGACCCCACAGGGCTATCCCACATCCCAGAGGACATGCTCACCTGGCAGCCCTCGTTAGTCACGACTGTGAGTTCATAATATATGAAGATTATAGCTATAGATAGTAGATATTACATATTAAAACTTGGAAGTTGGAATACTTTCAAATGTATTATACAAATGTATAGACGTGTACAAGAGGAGAGAAATTCAGTGGCATAAATCTAGTTTACAAGAAAAACCTATCCAAGTATGTTCTGTAACTTTTGGGGAATAATGCAAAATATCCCAAACATACTTGTATGTAGACAGAATTAGTAATAAAAAAACTGTTTTTTCAGCCTACAACTTTTCCCACCGTATCGACCATCTGTCTTTTGGAGAAAAACTGCATGGAACCATCAACCCCCTGGACGGGACGGAGAAGATCTCCCCTGACCGTAGGTTGACCCCCGGGACCCAGCAAACTATTTTCCTTGAATTTGTTTCCCTCATAACCTTGTAAGAAATGTGAAGGCACCATATGCTAAATTCTGATTTTCTTTTGTCATTGTATTACCCGGACTTGTTGTGTAATGACTAGCATAATCAATGCCTATCTCTGTTCAGATAACCACATGTTCCAGTACTTCATCACCATAGTTCCCACCAAACTCAACACCTACCAGATCGCCGCTGACACACACCAGTACTCTGTCACTGAGCGCGTACGTGTGGGTGGTTGGGTGTGGGTGGGTGTGTGTGTGCATCTTCTAAATGAAAAGAAGCACACATTAGTAGACCTATCACCTATTTATGGTATGCATACACCAGTCTCCTCTCTAGCAGAGTGAGCCCGAACACAGTTTCAGTCTTTTTAATACACCCACAATTATTAGGCATGTTGTATTTTTGAGGATTCATTTTATTGTTGAACAAATACAGTGCTCAGTCAATCCCAAATATTCAAATCTGAATATTTAAAAAAGTAAAACTAAGTTTTTGGCTTTCTTAGGAGAATATCCATTTGTGCATAATTATTGGGCAGCTATTAGTGTGCAGAATTGTTATGCAAGTAAATGAAAAACCATTTTTTCTCCATCTTATATTTTCATTTGTTAAAGTAACAAACAACAAAAAATGTACAAATAAACATTTCTGACATTTCCAAAAAAAATAAATTAAGTTACCATATAGCCACCCTTCTTTTCAATAACAGTCATAAGCCTTCCATCCATGGAGTCTGTCAGTCTCTTGATCTGTTGACGATCAATTTTTTGTGTAGTAGCAACCACAGCCTCCCAGACACTGTTCAGAGAGGTGTAGTGTCTTCTCTCACTGTAAATCCCCTGTTTTAAGAAGGGTCCACATGTTCTGCACTGTTTTTAAGCATGTGTGGGCCATATCGCTATTTTTGTAGCCTTTTTTTTCTTTTCTCCCTTTCTTCTTTTGAATGCACTACAACTGTGGCAGCCACTGCAATCTCGTCATGTCTGGATGTGATGACAATAAATGTTGAATAAATGTCTTGAATCTTCTCAATAAGGTTTAGGTCAGGTCATAATTCTTTCTTCTTTAAGGCCTTTGCTGGCTAGCCCATGCAGTGGAGTATTTGGATGCATGTGATGGAGCACTGTCCTGCACAAAAATCATGGCCTTCTTGAAAGACAGACTTTTTCCTGTACCACTGCTTGAAGAAAGTGTCTTCTGAAAACTGGCAGTAGGTTTTGGAGTTGATTTTAAGTCCCATCTTCAACCCAAAAAGGTCCAGCTAGCTCATCCTTAATAATACCAGCCCATACCAGTACCCCACCTCCACCTTGCTGGCATTTGATTCGAAGTGGAAATCTATTCCCGTTACTGATCCAGCCACGGGCCCATCCATCTGGTCCATCAAGGGTCACTCTCATCTCATCAGTCCATAAAACCTTATGGACTGATGAAATCTGTATTCAGATATTTCTTGGCCCAGACGTTTCAACTTATGGGTATTGTTTAATTGTTGTTGGATTATTTGCAACAAAACGTTTGGTTCGGTGATCAAGCCCCAATATCTTGGCAATTTCAAGAGTGCTGCATCCCTGTGAAAAGTTTTTTACAAATTTTGACCTTTCAGAGTCAGTTAAATCTCTTTTTTGGCCCATTTTGTCTGAGGGAAAGAACCTGCCTAATAATTATGCACACCTTGGGTGTTGATCTCTTTAGGCCACACCCTCATTACACAAATACACATCACCTGATATGTTTAATTCTAATTCAAGTTTATATAGCTTGGAGTTGGAAAATATGCATAAAAATGATGATATGATCAAATTACTCACTTGCCTAATAATTGTGCACAAGGTGTACAGTTTCACCCCCTCCCCAGAAGGCTTTTGTCCTTAAGGAAAGGAGGCACAGTCTCACACCCTCTCTGCAATGCAAATGTACTTGCATCAAAGTGGGAGATTTTTTTTAACCAAAAGGCCAGTTTCCTGTGTGTGTGTGTGTGTGTGTGTGTGTGTGTGTGTGTGTGTGTGTGTGTGTGTGTGTGTGTGTGTGTGTGTCTGTATGCGAAACACACACACAGAAAGCATGGATGTGCTTGTATTTAGTTAAATGCTTATCTTAGCTTAGTTTCCCTCGCCCTGGTTATCTTCTCCTCATCTCCTTCACGTTCCCAAAATGTCCCCACTAAAACGCGACAAGTAAAATCCCCAATGAAATTAACATTGTAAACATACCATGAACGGTGTTAAAATGGGATTTTTTTTTTCTTTTTTTTA
>OMKI01022462.1:0-25966 GCA_900302315.1 Phycis blennoides | reverse complement strand
ATCACATGTCAGAACTATATCCTTCTACCTTTAAACTATGGACATATACTGTTGATCACATGTCAGAACTATATCCTTCCACCTTTAAACGATGGACATATCGTACTGTTGATCACATGTCAGAACTACATCCTTCTACCTTTAAACTATGGACATATACTGTTGATCACATGTCAGAACTACATCCTTCCACCTTTAAACTATGGACATATACTGTTGATCACATGTCAGAACTACATCCTTCTACCTTTAAACTATGGTCATATACTGTTGATCACATGTCAGAACTACATCCTTCCACCTTTAAACTATGGACATATACTGTTGATCACATGTCAGAACTACATCCTTCTACCTTCAAACTATGGACATATACTGTTGATCACATGTCAGAACTACATCCTTCTACCTTTAAACTATGGACATATACTGTTGATCACATGTCAGAACTATGTCCTTCCACCTTTAAACGATGGACATAGACAGTCACCGTCCACATTATTAGGCACACCAGTCAAACTGCTCATTAACAAACATTTCTACTCAGCCAATCACATGGCAGCAACTGCATTTAGGATGTAGACATGGTCAAGATGATGTGCTGGAGTTCAAACCGAGCATCAGAGAATGGTCTGAAAAAGGGAAAATATCCAGTGAGTGGCAGTTTTGTGGGCAAAAATGCCATGTTGGTGCCAGAGGTCAGAGGAGAATGGCCAGAATGGTTTGAGCTGATAGAAAGGCAACAGTAACTCAACTAACCACTCGTTACAACCGAGATGCAGAAGAGCATCTCTGAACACACAACACGTCCAACTTTGGCAGATGGCCTACAGCAGCAGAAGACCACACATCATGTGGTCTTCTGTCATAATCACAGTCATTAGCGCAGTCATGATCGATCATGACTGCGGTAAAAGTTAGTAAGTAGTCTAGTGTTATTTTACCTAGAGATGGCTAATAAACATCGCAGATCCCCACACACATTCAAGTCAGCAGTGTGGGGATATTTTGGTTATCCAGAGTATAATGATGGCAACTGTCGTCAAATACACACAATTTGTCATCAGTGTTTCACAAAACTTGCTCATGAAGCAGGCAACACTTGAAAAGAAACCCCAACAACAGGAAGCTCTGGCCAATGTGTGCTGGAACCCCGATACCAAGAGCCAACCGCATTTCAGTCAAAATGTGTTCTGTAAACGTTATGACAAAGTAAAGGCTGCTGCAGAACTTGAGCAATGCAAAATTAATTGCTTTAAATACATACGGGTGGACCTGCCATGCCAAAGAGAGTTTCATCACGATCACGAATATAGAACCCTGTTCACACGCGCTGTCTGAAGAACTGGTTCTTCAGACAGCGCATGTCTCAAAGTCACACAAGTGACCATTTTGTCAGAACTACCACTGTATACTAGAAGAAGCTGTAACAGAGGGCATTGAACAGTAGGCTGCTGTTGTCGCTTAAAGACAGGAGTATTAAGAGGAACATTAAGGACATTGTTACTCTGATGAAGATGTTAAACTAGCTGAGGTTGTGGTTCAGGCTCTCAAACCACTGAAAACGGTGACAACTCTGTTTAGCATTGAACAGCTGCAAAAATGTCAATGATAATGACACAGAAACCCACAATGCTTGCATCCATGGAGCAGAATGACTCAGATTCAGCACTTGTTAAAGATGTTGACTCAGCTATTGCACCTGACTTCAATACAAGATGGCTTGATTCATGTGGGCACTGATATTGACCAACATATAAAATCCCTGCCCTTTCTGGATGAGACGACTCGTTGCAAGATCTTAAAAAGCCCGACAGAATATTCTGGATGACCACATGGCTCACTAGTTCTTGGTAATAGTTTTAATCTAAACTTAATTCAATAAAATCAATTTCATGAATACAGTTTAATTTCAAGAACCTGAGACCTGTCAGGTATCTTAGTGATAATATCTGCATCTAGAATTAGGTTTCATTTTTAAGTTAATTTCAGCATTTAACTACAACAAAATATATATAGATAAAATCTTAAATGCTCAGAAATGTACATTACAATGGTTTTGCTAGTTTTACCAATGTCTTGATTTCCTGGAATAGTATATTTGTCAAACATGAGACTCTGATGTCTCAAGTGGTGGAAGAGGAGGTGCAGCTTACAAGGCAATACAGATCCACTTACAATGTGGAAGGAAAATTAGAGCCAGTTTCTCCATTTAGCCAAGTTGGCTAAACGCTACCACAGACATAGTCCCAGCTACATCTGTGGAGGTCATTGTTACAGCTCACCTGAGGTGAGGAGCTCACCTGACAATGTGGACATGATGGTGTTTTCCACAAAAAATGTGTGGTTAACTGAATGCACCAACCACTGTTCATTACTGACTGGTCTTCAGTGAAGTCATATTTTTTTGCATTCACCACTTGATTAATTTGTTCCAGAGCCCCAGATAATTGCATATTTAGACCTTCACACATAGTATTTCATGTATAAAATCTTACATTTAACCTGAATAAACAGTAATAAAATAACAATAACATCTTCAAAATCGTACATATTGTCGATTTGGGCATGCTATAAAGCGAAGCAATATCAGACACATGCATCCCATTTTCATGCTTTGAGATGATTTCCTTCTTCAACTCGATCGCTGTCCGCACTATGTTCTGCTTTTCCTGAGCACCACCACCACTTCCCTTCTTTGGAGGCATGATGGAGGGCTTAGTTATACAGTATATGAACAGTATGTTCAAATGGAAAAAAGAGGCACAGAATAGCTAATAATGATGCCCAGAACAAAGACCATTGGGGCGTGAGTCCACTCCGTACAGACTCCACGGCGGACTTGCCTCGGCGTCCCCACGTGACCAAAGTGTACGAGTTCAGAATGTGTTCGAGTTCTGGGACGGAAGTCAGCTGACTTTTTTGTTCAAGAAGCCCTTTGTTCGACTTCAGAAGCATTCGAGTACGGAGGTTTCATTGTATAATAATATGATCATCCATAATAACCAAATATGATATTATGATAAATAAAATGTGTCTCACCGAGGATGAGGAGGAGAGGACAGATTTGGGCGACCGGATCATCCCAGCGAGAGAGTGGCGTAGAGTGTCCAGCTTAGAGAGACGATCTTTACCTTTGTCCTGTAATACAACATTTATCGGTTTGAGTTTTTCAATTTTGACACAAACAGATCAAACATGTAAATCAACACCACCCCGAGTCCATATATGCTGCATATATCAGTCACCATGAAGCCTTCTCCAGCTTGACGTAATATAACACATCCCTGATCCACCTACTATGGGAGGGTGGCAGTACGTCTTTCCATTTTAGAAGTATTAGACGTCTAGCTAAAAGAGAAGCAAATGACATAATTCGATTAAGATACAAGGGAGTGTTAGTCCTAGGGGGAGAACCAAACAGGGCTATAATTGGATCAGGAGGGATGTCCACCCCAGATATATCCCTAAAATATGGACATATCATACTGTTGATCACATGTCAGAACGATATCCTTCCACCTTCAAACTATGGACATATCATACTGTTGATCACATGTCAGAACTACATCCTTCCACCTTTAAACTATGGACATATACTGTTGATCACCCCAGATATATCCCTAAAGGATTTTAAAATGTCCCTCCAGAATTCAAATAAGCAAGGACAGGTCCAAAACATGTGGAGCAGAACAGCGGGTGATTGTCTACAGCGATTACATGCGTCGCTTGTACCAGGAAATATCCTCGCCAATCTAGCATTTGCATATTGGACGCAATGTAAAATCTTAAACTGTATAAGGCCATGTCTGTGGACTAGCCCCAATACAGTCTCCCAGGTCCCGACCGACAGCTCCACCCCCAGGTTCTGCTCCCAAGCAATCTTATCATTAAGAGATTCAGGATTGATGGAATCTATCTGTGTAAATAGTTGAAATTAGACTCTTGATGTTGGGGTTCAAGGAGAGACTAGAGTCAGTTACAGAAGGAATAGAAAAGTTTTGAAATTCTGAGAATTGCTTTTGTAAAAAATGCCTAACTTGGAAGTAGCGAAACAAATGAGATCCAGGCAAACAAAATCTTCCAGACAGGTCTGAAAATGATAAAAATATCCCCTTACTCACCAGCAATTCTGATTCCCTTATTAAACCAGGTTTGGAAAGCAAAGTCGGTACACAACGGTTTGAACAGATGGTTACGGTATATTGGGGAATGAGAAGTGCCCCCTGAATTGTGTCCAGATCTTTATAGAGTTTGTAACTGTGGGCATGAGGCTGATGACAGAGACAAGGGGTAAGCTAGAACTAGGGATGGGCGATATGGCCTAAAATCCATATTGCGATATACATTGCAGCCTCTTGCGATAACGATACATATCACGATATATAAATTATAATAGAACCATTTCAGAACAGGTTACATAGACCCTAAGGAATATAGTTATTTAATGAATGGTCAGGCTGAGGAAAGGCTCCATGGTATGGCTCGACCACAGGTCCGTTGTAGTGGCAAAGCATTTCAAGTCACACAGCTCTTTTACAACCTTTTCACGGAGCTCGGCATACAATTTTGGCATCTCCGTTTCTGTAAAGTATTTGGCACCACGATACGAGGCACCTCGTATCGTGGATCAATAGCTCTGATCATGGCTTTAAAGCCGCATCTCTCTACCGTTTGAAAAGGGACCATGTCCTTACACAAGTAAACAATTATGGCCCTTGTAATTTCAATCATCGTGGGCTCTTCCTATTGTAAGGAGTACCTTTTGAAAATGACTTGATGAAGCATTGCAGCCAGTTGCAGCTCGTGGCTCTTTTTGTGTCATCAACATGTGTTATCGCGATAGAGCATAGAATTAAAATCTCTATCGTAGGCCATTTTTTACCGGTTACATCGTATATCGTTTATATCGCGCTTTACTAGCTAGAACACACCAAAGAATGAAGGGACTGCTGGGAGGACAATTCAATTTGCACCCAGAGAGGGGGATTCTCTAGGTCGGACCAGTAAGGAAGCTTTTGAACATTACATGCCCAAAAATAATGAAAAACATTAGGAAGGGCCCTCCCACTGCAGTTTGTTTCCCCACAGAAAGGAAGATCTGGTCAAATGCTAAATTTGAGAAGAAGCTTTTCTGAATGAATACTGGTATATTTTTAAAGAGATAAGAAAAAAAGAAAAAAAACTATTTTGATAAGGTTAACACGGCTGACCAGTGAGAGAGGCAGAGTGGACCAACGGCAGAAATCACTTTTGCAACATTCCAATAATGGGAGAAATTTTTCTTTAAACATGTGATAAAATGACTTGCCAAGAAAGACGCCCAGGTGTTTAAACCCACTAGCCATCCGTTTAAAAAGGGAAAGAGTGAGTGAGGCAATCTTGTGGCCATTTGGTTTATCGGAAAAAGTTAACTTTTAAGTTTAAAGTTCAGTTTGTACCCTGACAATTTGCAAAACTGCTCTAGGATAGTCATAATAATAGGAATAGACAAGGATGGATTGGAAATATACAGAAGTAAGTCATCTGCATACAAGGACACTTTGTGAGTGATCCCACCTCTCACTATACCCTCAAACCTCTCCTCACTGCGAAGCCAAATAGCTAAAGATTCAATCGCGATTGCAAATAGCAGTGGGGATAGAGGGCAACCTTGTTTTGTGCCGCGTTTGAGAGGAAAGAAAGCAGAATTGTAGGTTGTTAGTGATAACTGAAGCTACCGGGGCCAAATATAAAAGTTTAATCCATGAAATAAAATCTTCACTAAACCCCATTTTTCCCAAAACAAAAAAGAGATAAGTCCACTCTACCCTGTCAAAGACTTTTTCCACTTCCAATCAAAGGACAAGTTCAGGAGAATCAGAACCTGGTGCATGGATGATGTCAAGCAGTCGCCTTGTGTTAAAAAAAAGAATGTCTCCCCTGAATAAAGCCTGTTTGGTCAGGCAATATCAGGTCTGGAACCACTTGTCAGAGACGATTCTAAAGGACTTTGGCCAGGATCTTTTGATCAACATTAAGAAGCGAGATTGGTCTCCAGCTACTGCAAAGAAGTGGGTCCTTGTCTCTCTTGAAAAACAAGGCAATAGAAGCCTGAGATAATGTATCTGGCAACCGTCCATTAAAAAATTATGCACTATACATGCGTATATTCAGGACTTGAAAGATGAAAGAAAGTCTTATAAAACTTCACTGTATAGCCATCTGTCCCCGGAGATTTTGCATAGTTTTTATGGCTTCTTGAATCTCAAGAAGTGTAAATGGTCTGCCAAGGTTGCCAGAAAGTGTGGGATAGCATACGTTATCAAGAGGGTTGACATTGTCCCAAATATTAGGACATTTGAGTGATCAGAGTAGAAATTAAAAAATGTTTTGTTTATATCTCGTGTCTGTGAAAACACTGGGTGATTTTATTTTAGTAATCAGTCTAGAAGTCTAGAAGGAAATAAACTGACTATCATCGAAATTAGGTGCGTATATAGAGGCGAGGACTACTGGAGTATTTTGGATGAGGCCGCAAACAATAACAAAGCAGCCGTTGGGCTCAGCAATAATATTTTTACGAATTAAAATGGCAGCACATAAACAACATTTATTCAAATATATATAAGTGTCCAGCTTAGAGAGACGATCTTTACCTTTGTCCTGTAAAACAACATTGATATATATGTACCATTATTCCTTAAAAAATGATAGACCTGCCCTGATACGGCCAGCTGTCGGACAATGTCGGCCGTTGGTGAGCACCTGTGGCCGTTTTTTCCTTGGTGTGCCCGCATCGTTGGCCCTTCTCTTCGCGACATTCATCAAATGCGCACACACACACAATGACACCACCCCCACCATGTACACTACTGTAGTACAGACTCACTCTGATGACAGCAGGGCCCCACAACCACCACACTAGTACTACCCCAGGAAATGAGCCTCACACATGGACTCACCACAAAGAAAACAAGTTACTAAGCTTGTAAATGCTTGTATAGATCAGACCATGGTCAGAAACTCACATTCCTTACATTCCCTGAAGAATTGGGGCCTGGGAAATGTTGCATTCAGAATTATTGTCACTTTTACACACGGATGCATAAGCATTTCCTAGCTGTTTACAAAGCAAAAAGGTGATATGTGATATGGTAAAACATGTTACCATGTGAAATGTGTGTAGACCTTAGACCATCATCAGGAAGGGTAGGCTTGATTGGGGCGACCAGTCAACAGGGTTACCATGTCTTTTAATCCAGAATTTACAAGCCAATAACAAATTATTTTTTTGTATCTGAAATATATTTTTTATTCTATTCTTAGTTATATATTAGCCTAGCATAAAGCTAACAAGTTATTAGTGATTAGATGTGGTTTGTGGAAGCAGCTGACAAACTATGTTCTGTATATGGAGACTTATAATTGTTATATTTCTACATACTACACTCCCTTAAAATGCATAAAAAATGTTTTGATCGCTCTTAGTTACCTACTGCACTCTGACTGACGAGTGGTCCTGAAATTAGATGTTATATATGTTTATATATATTAAATATAATGCAATCCTGGGATCCTTACATTTATGAATGTTATATACTGTATATATGTGTATACAAATAATTGTGGTTACCATGGAGCCAACAGACTGGGCGTCATCCTCGTAATTGAGCGTGGGGGGCGGGACCACTGGGGGAAGGGGTGGGGCATCACCGTTGCCAGGGCCACTGTTGCCGGGGGAAACCAGCTTCTCTTCAAGCAGAGATTTCTGGGAAAGAAGTTTCTCCTCCGAGCAGCGCAGGCCTTGGACGGCTTGCCGGAGCTCCTCCAATGACAGACGCTGGCCGAGCAACAACACCCCGCTAGAGAATGAGAGAGAGAGGACATAGAGAATGAACATGGACAGAGATGCTGGGACTGCAATTCAAGTCTAAGTGGCAGCATGGGCAGGAAGTAGCTAGAGAGACAGGAAGTACATACAGACAGGAAGTTGTCAACAGAAAGTCAAGAAGTAGATATAGAGAGAAGAAAAAGAACAAAAAAGTAGCAGAGAGACCGCAAGTACATATAGAAAAACAGGAAGTAGTAAACGGAAGGACAGGAAGTCACTCACAGAGCAACAGGATGTAGATACAGATACAGAAAGACAGGTGGGTACTGACTCGCTCTTCTTGTGGCAGCTCTGAGTTGACTCCTGCAGCTTGGCCTCCAGGTCAGAGAGCAGGGCTTCTTTACTGCTCAGGCTCTCCTGTGTTAGCGCTAGCTCCACGGTCGCCGTCGATAACCTGAACCACATCATTATGACACATTAGTGTCATCATTATGTATCACATTTTTATCACAAAAGCCCATGTTCTAAATTCTCGATTGTTTTTTGTCACTTCATGTTCCTATCTGCTCCAGAGGCTGAGATATTAAGGTTTTAGTGAACGTTGACAATTTCTAAAAGAAATTCCAGAAAACCCTCAGGTTTTAAGAGGCTGTGTACAATAACTGCTTAGGTTTTAATAGGCGCTTTAGCAGGCATCTTAGGTCTAAATGGGTTAAAGACATTTTGAACCATCACTGCTGCTGCTTGCCATGTCGTGTAGCCTCAGTGCTATTAGAAATCAAATGGTTGAATCGAGGTGCAATAACCGGTGCAAAAACAAGTACACACATTAATACGAGGTTATGATGTGGGGTTGTACACAGGATATGGATGCAACAACGTAGTCTCTAGTCTCTATCTGCTCATTATAATAACTTAAACCAAACAAATAATAACAATGAAGACTGCTAGTCACGAAAGGTATTCACAGCACACACGCACCGCCCCAGTGACAGGGGGGGGGGGGGACAGCAAACTCTGTTGTTTAGCTTTATTTTATTGAGCAGCTGACTGATTATGGTGGGTAAGTGAATGTGGGCCAACGGCAGCGTGCCTGACTGCAGTCATGCTGCCGTTGGCCTGACTGAGCTGAAGAGTGCTGCGCAGAATTGTGAACCAGATTATATGGCAGAGCCTAATTAGATAAATGATTAGATGCTTTGGGAAGCTATACATTGTTTAATTGTAGGTATTTAGTAAAACTAAGCCTTTAGTATCGCAGCAGAAGTGCTTACTTGATTAAAATAATATACAATATAAATAAAAATAATAAATCCAATGCAAAAATGACAATGTAAATGTGACAAACACGTGGATATCTCAAGAAGCCAGACAGAAGACAAATTTGACCCCTCTATTGAGAGGTCACGGCGAAAAGATTTGAATGACACTGATTTCCTGTAAAACCCTCTCTTATCTACTATACATTGTTTGTAAACCCTGTGCGCAGATCCCAAATTCGGCCCAGACTCTGGATTATTTTATGGGGGTTTTATAAAATCAAACACAACTTTGATTACATAAAATATGACATAGGACATAATAAGTTTTGGTTGTAACTCGAAAAAGTGAGGTTTGTACTTCATAGTTTGGTGTCATCACAGAGTGAAATGGTTTAGATCAATGGAATTTCAGCTTTCAAATTGTATACATTTTATGTAGTTAACATGGCATGGTGTGCGGGTGAATGCGCAGAGTTATAAAATACATAGATACATAACTATTGTTATATTTTGTTGTTACAAGTATCGTTGTTTAGCTAACGATAGTTATGGTAGACTTAAAGATGAGAATCCAATCATTATAGGGGTGTGTAACATGACTGCTTTCTCATGCTTTACAATGTCTTTTCATTTCGGGGGAGGGGGCGTTGCCTGGATATGTACTGTATATAGGCAGCCTCAGGATGAAGACGTTAAGCTACGTAGTGCTATTAATACTGGTGGTCATATCCATATTAGCAATAGCATCAGCTTTAATTAGTTAGCTATATTACTACTGGTGGTCATAGCCATATTAGCACTAGCATCAACTTTAGCTAGCTCTATAACTACGGGTGGCTGTAGCCATATTAGCACTAGAATAGCTTAGTTAGCTCACAGGGCCTGGAGGTTTTCGGCAGTCAGATTGTTCCACAGGATCTCATTCACTGCCATGTTCTCCGTGTCTTCCAAAAGGGATGCATCAAACTCCACATCGGCTTCCTCTGGCTCGGGGGTCCTGGTTGATGGAGAGAAAGACAAAAGACAAATTGACAAAGTGTTAGCATCAAGTGTTGGCATCAAGTGTTAAGACTTTTGTCTTTATGCTACCTGTGAGCATAGTTGTGGTACTGCATGTGATATAAGTGATATAATGGTACTGTGTAGTGTAGTTGTGCTGGTTAGAGGTGCAACAATTCTCACAATCCACGGTTTGGTTTAGACATCAATTTTATTGTTGTTGTTGGTTTTTTTGTGGGGGGGGGGGGGCTGAGTAGGAAATAAATGGGAAACACATTTCTGGGTTTTATTAAATCAACTATTGAATTTCAAGAGCACTAAACAACCATATGAAGGAACTGTATAAATGAACTGCCATTAACAAGGTAAACAACAATAAATAAGAAAACACTTCTCTTGAGACCAGAAAGAACTAAATAAAAACTACGTCAACAAAATGTAACAAACACACTGAAGACAGAAATGAACAGTGGTTGGCATTCAGTTAATCACATATTTTGTGGAAATGCTTCAATGAATTTTGAAGTTCTTCTCCAAGCATACCATCACATCCACGTTGATAGGCTTGCTCTCTGTGCTGTAACAATGTACCCTGCAGTGGAGAGCCCTGTCACTAAGGACAGATGTAGCTGCGACTCCAATGTAGAGTTTAACCAACTTGGCTAAACGGTGAAACTGGCTCTCATTGTCCTTCCACCATGTAAGTGGATTGAGCTCCACTATGAGGCTCTGTACTGCCTGGTAATGCTGTACCTCCTCTTCCATAACTTGAGACCGCGGCTTGGGTGTTGGTGTTTGTTCCGCTGGGAATAAGTTTCCAAGCAGTTCGGTGATTGGTGCTCTTTTGGCGGGATGCCATTTGTAAATGCTCCTCTGTCTCATCCTCTGAGGCCAGGGCCTAACAAAGACAACACCACAAAGCTGTTGCAATATAAAGTTACAACTAGATATTATTACAATTTCAATATCTGACGAATACAGAAATCTAGGATAACAAAACATTAATAAAACTACTGTGAAAAAAATATTACGTACATTTACATTTAGGGCATTTAGCAGATGCTTTTATCCAAAGCTACTTACAATAAGTACATTTGTCAGAATTTAGCTATAGCTAAATGCTGAAATGCAATTACAAATAAATTATTAAAATGCAAATAAAACTGATTTGTACAGCAAATCTTACAGCAGATATTGTCACCAAGTTGCTTTGCAGGTCGCAGAGCCTTGAACTGATTGCATTAATCTAATTAAGTTTAGATAAAAACTATTTAACAAATACCTGTGGGGGAAGGTCATCCAGAATATTCTTAGACAGGCTGTTCAAGATCTTGCCACGAGGTGCCTCATCCAGAAAAGGCAGAGATTTTAAATGAGTGTCAAGTGCAGTGCTCACATGAAGAAACTGAAGTGAGTCGGCTATCTTTTGTTCAAGTTGGATGCAATGGCAGGTTTGACATCTTCTGCAGCTGAATCTGAGTCACTCTGCTTCATGGATGCCAGGGATTGTGTGTTTGATCATCATCAATGATCAATGAAACTGTTGTCAGCTGTTCAGTGCTCATTAGCATTGTCACCATTTTCAGCGGTTTGAGAGCCTGAACCACGTTCTCAGCAATTTCTGCTTCTTCATCAGAAAGAGTAAAAATTTCCAAAATGTTCCTCTTAATAGCCCAGTCTGCAAGTGCTGAGAAAAGAGCAGCCTACTGTTCAAGGTTCTCGCAAGCATGTCATGGCTTGAGTTCCACCGAGTGTGGACATCCTGAATCAGCTTGTCTGCAGAACGCTGGAGTATCTCGTTTTTCCTTTAGCACTGCTGCAGCTGTAATACTACAAAGGAAAAAGGTTACCACTTTTCTCACTCTGCCTAAAAGCCAGGACATCTGGTTAACACCCATCCCCTTCTGGGATGCCATGCTAACCGTTTGTGTAAAGCATTGAATGCTTGGTGAAAATCCGCCTGCTTCATCCGCATTCAGTTTTCTTGGCGTTGTCCATTGTTACAGTGGTGGTGGTGGTGGTGTTTGGCCTGTCCACTTTACATGCTGCTACAGCTCCCTGTAGTATTTCTGATGAATGGTCACTTGGTGTAACTTTCACAGAATCGCGTGTCTTGAGAATGGGTTTTGCAGTTACCCAGTTGTCGGTGATGTAGTGTGCAGTGATTGTGATGAAGCTCTCTGTTGCACAGAAGGTCCACACATCTCTAGTTGAATTGATTTTGTATTGCTCCAGCTGTTGGGGTTTCTTTCGTGCGCCACTGAGATCAAAGTAGGTATGAAGTATTAGGATATTCACTTGCATATTTGAAGTGTTGCCACCTGGGGAAGTTTTGTGAAACAATTACAAAACAGTGTTTTTTGTGAAAAGACACAATTGCCATCCCTATACTTCACGGGATTCTTGAGAAACTCTTCTCTCTACGAACTTTGACCATGCAGTTGGAAGACAAGTAGTGCAAGCTGCATAGTTCTATAAAATTGACACATTACACCTAACATTAAATAAATAGAATAATTATTTTGTAATTTACATGTGATTTTGGGGGGGAAGATTATCTTCCAGGGGGCAGCTAAACTCAAACTGAAGGTGTAGTACTGGCACTGAAGGTATCGTATTCGCATGACTGAAATCATCCCAATATCCAAAACAAATTATCTAAGTAGAACATGCTGGTTCTGAACATGTATGCCATTGCCAACTGGACCAATTACGTGCCACATAGTGCAAGACAGCAGTACCAAACAAGTAGCTAACCAAGAGGAAGAATTGCAGTACGCCTTCAGGTGACACAAGAAGTTATCTGAAGCTTTACCTGATGCCATTTTTTTTAAAATATAAAAATTAAAAATGCATACTCCTAACTCCAAGCATCTCAAACGTCAGTGCGTGCCACCCTGCCCTACCGTGCTCTGTTTGCCCCTGGCCAGAGCTCCGCTTCAGAACACAGTGAGGTGCATGCATAGTCTTGTGTAAGTTAAGTTAAGCCATCAGACACTGGATAGATATCAGTGTCAATATCTGTATCAAATTCCTTGTTGCCACTGCTCTGCCCAGCGCATACTACGGGTGCAAACGTGTAGAGTAAATTAGTACTCGTCAAGCAAAAATATTGTAATAACAAATCTTTTTGGGCATTTTTCGCCCCCATAAAATCACAACAAAATCACATCCCGATTGCAGTTTATGTAGTTTGAAAGTGTTTAAGTTATAAAGATATTGGATATTCAACTGAACAATATATTCAAGCTCCGAATTAAAACGAGTCGACGTGGGGAACTGAAGATGGGATCAATGGTGTGCGTTCCGCATGTCTATCAGTGCAGCCCTGCAGAGGAGACGGGTTCGAGCGAAACAGTCAGGCAGCAGCACTCCTCACTAGCCATTTCTCTGCAAAAGGTGAATTGAAATCCCTGCTCTAAACAATAGCCAAACTAAAAAGCAACAAAAAGGCTTTGTCTCACGTTTGTCACCAATGGATTAAAATCACCATTTAGAAGTGTTTCTCGCTAGCTGAAAATAGTTAAAACAGGTAAAAGACTGAGTGGCCAGTGGCGCTAGGGTTCGGGGGTAACACACACAAACTGTAAAACACAGGTTAAACTGACTTTTGATGTGTACATTCATTCAATTCATTGGTGAATGTACACACACTATTTTTCATTCTAAGAATTTTTTTGCCCACCTTGGACAAAAAATGCCTGATGAGAAACTATAATCCCTGAGCAGTGCTGGTACTCTAAGTGTAGGACTGGTACGGTAAGTGTAGTGTTGACACCATGTGTAGAACAACATGGTGGTATGTACTGGTATGTATGTGCAGTAGTGCTGGTATTATAGCTGTGGGATTGAAGGTAGTACTGGTACTGTGTGTGTAGAACTGCTAATATACCTGTGGGATTGAGCGTAGTACTGGTACTCAGCAACTGGGTCGATGCGCTGGATGGCATCCTGGATTTCCTGGTGAACACGAACCATTTCCTCCCCAAGAAGGCTGCTAATCTGGCTGTAGTCCTCCAGAATCCACTTACTGTTGACACCAACGAGATCCACCAAATCATCCTGACTGGCCTGGTTAGCATCACTATCCTAACATTAGCATCGTTATCCTAATGTTAGCCTTCTTAGCATTAGTCATGTGTCTATTAATGGCATCATAATCATTAACCCAGCAGTAGCTTCATTAGCATAATAATTCACATTTGTTTTCTCTGACATTCTTAGATAAAGTGTCGGTAAAGGTTTCAAGTCAAACACCATGTAAATGGTGGCTACTTTGGCTTTAACCAAGTAAGCATCATTATCCTAGCGCTAGCCTGGTCAGCATAATTATGGTAGCACTAGCCTGGTTAGAATTTTATCCAAGCGCTAGCCTGCTTGGCATTATTATCCCATTGCTAGCCTGGTTTGCATTATTTTCCTAGCGGTGATTCCTGGTGATTATCATTCAAGCATTAGTATCATGATTCTAGCGCTAGCCTCATTAGCATCTTCATCCCAGCAGTAGGCTGGTTAGAATTATTGTCCTCGAGCTAGCCTGGTTAGCGTCATGCTTGATGGTCTTACAGTGCACCGGTCATATCCTCCTGCATCCTCTGGAGGGAGTCCAGGAGGCGCGGCAGGGCATGGCAGCGGTGGTGCTCTTGGTGTAGCTGAGCAGTGCGCACTGCCAGCACGTACTGGTTGTGCAGGTTGTGGAGCTTGGTTGTAGCCTTGTCGTAGCGCTCCCGCGCACGCTCTGCCTCTTTGCCTGAGACAGGAAGGAGGATTAGGACGATCTGCAAATAGCAGCAGTATTTACACACCCCCATTCCATTTCTCTCACTCACACACACACACACACACACCTTCCATTCACATTCTTGTTAAAGGGTAGCAGCTAGGTGTCGTCGTTGAAGCTAGGCTACCTTTGACCACGGCTTCCTTGTACTTCTCCTTAGCGCTGTGGGCCTCTCGCGTTAGCTGACGATACGTAGCCTTCAGCTTGTCCAGATCGGCCTTTGTGACCTGGAAGAACATTACATTTTTGTATTTCTTTTTGGAGAACATCAACATCTCAATGTCCTGAGATAGTTAGGGTCAGATTCAGTAGTCATGGGTCAGGATTAGGCACCTTGCTGCGCTCGCCATCCAACGTAGTGTGGAGTGTCTGGTAGCTCCTCTTCACCTGCTGCTTGTCCCGGATCAGTGTTGCTAGGCGATGGAGTGGCCCAGAGTTGACATCGTCAGCATGGCCCCGCATGACACGACCCAGCTCCTCTGTCTGCTTCACCAGCTGGGTCCATGACTAGAGAAACAGTAAGCATCCTAGCTTTAGCATTTCGTTGTCCCTGTACTTGTACTCTGCACAATGACAATAAAGTTGAATCTAATCTGAATCTAATCTTTAGGCCTAATGGCATCACAGCTGGGTTCATGACTACAGCAACAGTTAGCATCCTGGCTTTAGCCCTATGAGCATCATAGCTGGGTCCCTGACAAGAGCAACAGTTTAATTGACATTGTGGTGTCAGAGAAGGGCCCTGCTCAACAAGGCATCGATTAAGGTGCTTAAAATGCAACAAAAAGTTTTTTGAAATTCTTCTGAAATTTCCCGCCAGGCAAGATGTGCTTTATGGACCATGTAACCATGAATGATGATCTTAAGATGGTGTTGTGGAAAGCCCAGTAGAGGATGTTCTTCCTGCGCCAGCTGAATAAATTCAAACTGCTGCTGAAAATGAGGGTCCAGTTCTACAAGACCATCAATGATCTCATCCTCAGCTCAATCATTCAGTGAGATGGATCCTTCTGAATGGTGGAAAGCCCACATGGGAAACTTTCCACGGATTTGCCATCTAGCTAAAAGGTATGTGCGTTCCAGCAACAAGTGCTCCCTCAGAAAGTCTTCGGCAATATTGTCTGCAGTAAGGGCAGTAAATTCAATACACCTTTTCCTAGCTAAAAACCTGTGACTGTGATTGCTACTTTGTCTTCTTTTAGAAAGAGATAAGTTGTAAGTTGTCAATAGTCGGGAGGATTCAAACATTATTGCACATTTACTTGATTGTTTTGGTTTCGAAACACATTGCACCGTAAGAAAAATGATTTAACAGATTAGAGGAGTTAGTTTCTTTTTTTTTGTAACATTTCTTTTCATAACCTTTTTTCAATAAGCTATTTATAGTGTTTACTTTTTGAAAAGTAACCAATCTGCTTGTTAAGTCTCTGATTGTAGTCTAGACCATGTTCAAATGATTGTTGAATGTTAATACTTTTCAGTAGTGCATTAGTGTTTGCATTTCAACTTTTATTTTCAAATGATATTTATATCATTTGAAACTGTTTGAACCTTTCTGAACTAAATGGTCAGTTAGTTTTTTCTTTAGGGTTTTGTTACTTCGTAGGACAATATCTCTTAAAATAAGTTGTAATATAAAAAAAATGAAACAATTTGTTTGGTTGTACTGTTCAGTAACTTAAATTGAAAAAATGAACGCAAAATGAACGTAAAAGCCTACATGAAAAAGTGGTAAGATTGTCGATAGTGATCCTACTCTTATATATTGTCTACCCGTTTCCATCACCTGAACAGTTCCTTTATTATTCCTATATTTATAGGGCTGTTTTCTGATATATACATACTGATATATATATACTTATTATCAAAATATGCATTAAGCAATTACATATGTATACCAAGGTTGTCCTGCTTAGGGATAGATACAGAAACACAGTACTATAACAGGGTGCTAAATTATTAAAAAACGTAATATTGATAAGGTCCAGAGTTATCAGTTCTGATATGGGGAGTGGAGCGTCATATGGTTCTAAGATCAATTCATGGAAACGTTGAGAATATCATCGCGGCTTTCCGTACGAGATCTCTCTCTCAGGCAGCCTGCCCTTGTGTGAGGAGTGGGGCTTTACTCTGATTCAGGCTCACAGGCTGAGGTTGCCACATGCATGGTTTCGAAATAACAACCAAACAGGTTGGGGTGGAAAAGGTGAGAAGAAGGCGTGGTTGGCAGGATACCCAGGCCTGTCTGGGGAACCCGGGAGCAACCTCTGCAGATTAAAAATGCTGAGCAAAATAAAGTATTTATTAAGCCTAATTTGACTTAAAAGCAGCATAAGTATTAATGGCAGTTTGTACAATAGTAAGTAAGGTAAAGTAATCTTAATTATCCATTAGGGGAAATGTGTTGCACAGCCTGCAGTAAAACAATCATCAACACACATCAAACCAATCAAAGTAGGCCATGTTGATTAGTGTTTATAACCTCTTTATTACCTTTATCAACCTCTTACACTAAGTAATGGTTATTCCTTATTGTGTATCTTGGTTTATTGTATTTATATCAAACAAATAACTAGGACTTTGTTTATTGTTAACAGTCAAGAGAGCTCACAAGCATTGTCAGCCAACTATAATGATCTTGTATCTTCCCCATTTGGTTTGTTTGGGCATGTGAGCACACAGCAAAGGCACTCAAGTGCTGACCAAAACAGCCGGTCCGAGAGCAACCATTCGGGTCTTGGACCGTTTCCAAGTGAACCATTGTGCGGTTCAATTGCCGTGAGAATGCCCAACAGCAGGCCTGCAGTTATGTCCAGGCGGGTTTCTGTCCCGGGGCAGCGCATCATACAAACATGCTAGCATGCATTCACACATTGTCTTACTCAATTCATTCTATTTTTGAACTGTTGTTGCGTGTATGTATTATAAGAACAGATGTATTATCTTCCTGTGTTTAGTTTAGTTTATCTTTTAACTCAGTTTTAATTAAGTTTTAAATCTTTGAGAAACTCATTGAGGGAACACTTTGCTTGCCCACGGCATATTTGCATATATGTTGGTCCACACCAAACCAAGATGCAGGTACAACAGTAATACATTTGTCCTGAATCAGACCAAAGCAAGCAAACTATCAGTACCCTAAATGACATGCGCTGGTGGTGCAACATCACCATTGTGGGGTCTTGGGTATTTTTCATTTAGCTTTGGTTAAAACGTCAGTGTTGTTGTGAATGACCACATGCAGATTATATAGCCGTCCAACCACATTTGGATGAGTGACCCCTGCTTTCAAGTAGACCAGGTTTCATTAGTTTGGTCTGCACCAGAGTTTGAATGAGCGTTCACACCACCCCAAACAAACCACACTATCAGAGGAAAGGATCCAGGGTTCGATTAAAGCACCTGTGGCCTACCGCAACAAAGGGCTTTTTTGGTATTGTTGCGATTGTGTTGCAGGGGAAAAGCAGTAGTCTATGCATTCAGGAAGCCACATGCTAATGCATATTCAATGCACCAGTCTATGTATGCTCATGCAAGACTTTGTTTAATTGTTAAACATTTTCGTATTGCAATGTTGTGTTACTTCTTTTATATTTTATATTCATGTACAGCCTCATAATAATAATAATAATAATAATAATAATAATAATAATTAAAAAAAAAAAAGGATTACCAGCCAAGATGGCTATCAAGATTTATATTTACCGGGCATTTCAGAAACCCTGGTACTAATCCTGCGTCTGCTGCAGGGAAATACAAACGTGCAAGGTGGAGTTTACTGCATCTCACACAGACACACACAGGTGAACACACTCTCAACACCTGCCTTTTGCCATTAGGTGGGGCACATGATTTTTTGGGTGGGTTTCATTGACAGCTTTGCCTCACAGTTTATTGATCACTGAGATAGCATTGACAGCATTGAAATCAGGTTGGTTCAAAGTAAAAAATTAAGCGTCGTTGTAGTAAACTACTGTTGCCATGTTGCTGTAGCTTAACTTGCTACATTTAACTAACTAACTAACTAACGTAACTGGTAGCATAGCTCACAACACTTCCCAAGTAGCTTTCCCAACACTGCCGTTAACGTTATACATTAACAGCGAAATATTGCTAAAGATGACTTCACTCACTATGTTCAGTCATTTTGGTTATCCCAAACGCAACCCAATGATAAAGATAATATTCATTACTGAGGGGCACGCACAGAGGTGAGGGAGTGAGACACAGTAGGCCTGGGATGGGAAATCTGTATGTCCATGTTCATTTACTGTTCCAGTCTGTCGTGATGTTGGCAGTTGGATTTGGTTTTTAGGGTGATAAGATCGGTATTATTCAAAAGGCAATGATATTTGAGTTTACTTGTCGTCTCTGTCCAAGCGCGACTTCTCTTCATAATGTCTTACCGCACCACTGGAGATTTGGTTGGACAACTTTGCAACCGCCTCCTCTCTACCATCCGTGGATGGTAGAGAGGAGGTAGACCATAGATGTGTAAGGCCAAGTGGTAGGGCTCCACGCCCTCCAAATGGAGGTTTTTCAGAGGCACACTCAAAACTGATTGTTTTAATAAATCTCAGACAAAGGTTAGGGAATAATCTGAAAATAGCATGGTGAGATTTGATATGTCCAGCAACAAACTTGTCACGTCTGTTTGTGTAAACGCCATCGGCAGCTACTTATGGCGTCTCAGGGTCTCGTAGGGTTGTCCCACATAGGGGAAGAATTCAACCACAACCCCTTGTAACTCTGTTCCGAGGGGCCAGTTGAAAAGCGAGGGGCACTAGAAAATGAGTGATAGTAGTAAAATTAAGAAATGGAATTGGACCTTCCTCTCTGAGGTGGTTGTGGCCGTGACTGAATATATATATTAATATCAGCCGATATATCAAAATCTGTCATTTTTTACTCCCTAATATTGGTATTGACATCGGCCCCTAAAAAGTTCTCACCTGTTCAACCATGTTCTCACCTGGCTAACAGCTCGCTTGGCTTGCAGTGTTCTCACCTGGCTAACAGTGCTGCTGTAGTCTGGGTTCTGGTTCTCGGTCTGGCGGCTCAGATTGAGAAGCATGGCGGCATACTCCTTGTCACTCTTAACACGCAGCGTCATGAAGCGCTTCACCGTCTCCAGCAGCTAATAGCAAGGAGACAGGAGAGCCAAGCGGTGAGTCGGTTGGGGACAGGAAATGGTGGACAGAGAGACGGGAAGAGGCTGTGCAAGATGGAGGTCATTTTGAAAGGACCTCTTACATGTTTGTTACTTATTTATACCATAGCAGGGTTGAATGCTAGATCCTGATGGATCAATAACGTTCCATGGGTGTGCATTATCTTTATATAACGCAACACCTCTGCCTTTTAACAGTTCCAAAATCAATGCACTACAAATCCAACATTAACAACAACAGTGAAATATAACAATCAAACTATTTCTCAATGAGCAAATTTCAGCTGATAAATTGATGAAAACCCCACAAGGGTATAGATAAAGGGGCATTTAGCAGACGCTTTGGCCAAAGCGACTTACAATCAGTACATTTGTGGGGTTCGACATGTGGACAGTTGGAGGAGGGGGATCAAGGGGATCGAACCGACGACCCGCACTGTCCACCCGCTCTATCCACTGAGCTACTGCAGCCCAACATAGATGAAAGCAACTAATATCTAATCACAGTTGGTAACTGATATTTAGCTAAATAAAGCACTCTGTCCATCGTGGTTTGTTAGTGGAAAGGGTTAGGATAGCATGCCCTAGATTTAACCATGGGGATAGTGGAAGTCTTTGTTCCTTTTAGAGGTAAATTCACTTCACAGCAGGTTCCTTAACAGCAGGTTTTACCATGAGTTTGAAAAGTTAGCAGCAATCGAGATGGCGGTGATGATAGTGGTCACGTTAGCAATAAACATTAAAAAGATTTACCGCTAGATTATTGTTCTTTTTAGCAAGTAGGGTTAGCAGTTAGACCCAGCATTTAGTGGTCAGACCTAGACCAAGCAGTGAGTTACTGGTTAAATCTAGCAGTTAAGGGTTTGTGGTTAGACAAAGCACTTTGTGGCAAGACCTTGCAGTTAGTGGTTAGACATGGCCGTTATCGTTAGTGATTAGACCTAGCAGTTACAATTAGTGTTTAGACCTAGCAGTTACAATTAGTGTTTAGACCTAGCAGTTAGCTGTGAGACCTAGCAGTTACTGTTCATGGTAGACCCAGTGGTTTCAGTTAGTAGTCGTTACATAGCCTAACCATTAAAGATCCCAGACAATTATTTAAAGCACCATGTCTTTCAGATCCCAACTCCCCACCCTACCTTCAGTACCATCAGCTCCACCCTACCTTCGGCTCCCCATCCCCGCCTTGAACTCCCCACCCCACCTTCAGCTCCCCAACCTTGCCTTCAACCAATCCCCCTACCTTCAGCTCCCAGTCCTGGAGTTTGAGGAGGCCTTCATGGGAATTCCGAAGATCTTTTCCGAATCCCATTTTCTCCCCGTTTCTTCCACACACACACACCCACACACATACACACACACTCTCGCTCGCTCTCACACTCACACAGACTCATACAACACACAGCCCAACTAAGCCTGCTAGCCTTAGCGCCGGCTAGGTAGCTAGAGCATGGGTGAGCAACGTCAGGTGTGACATGGTTTGGCCTGCAGGGAGAGACACCAGGGAGAGAGACACCATTACACGCAGACATTTAACTTTGGATTAAAGCATCTGCCACATGAATAATGTACATTCAACTTAAAGCATGTATAGACATATGTGAAGTTACGTTATTTGTATTATTTTAAGATATTCATTATTATTGAATGTAACATTATGAAAGTTTACTATGTATGACTAGGTAAATGCATGACAATAATTAGTCTTTATCACTAAATGTGACAGACATGTCATTAATATTTATAGTCGTAATAAAATGCAATGGTATATATATACACTGTAATCAGATTTGATCGTTTTTTACTAAAACTTTCAAGCACCAAATGCAAGTGCTGAACTGGTATTAGCTACGCCCTTGGCAACAGTAGTAGTAGTACAGTTGTAAGAATGATGTTCTAATAATATGATGGTATAATCTAGCCATAGATACTAATAACCCATCAGATAGCATTTAGCCCCTATTTGTAAACTGGGTTGCGTTTAGAAAGTCGACAGACTGACAGAAACGTATACAGACTTAGAAAACAACATTTAATCAAACATGAAATGTAGTTGACTTAATTACACGGTAAATGAACAAGAAACAACACGACACCCAAAGCTTGCTCTGGGCTGCTTGTTAATTTACAGTTAGTATCAAACACATTATCTAGTACCGTTACGTCAAATAAGACGAGGTTATTATAACGAACATTGTTGACAACAGCATTCAGCTACTTGGGGGGTTAGCGTAAATAGCACAGCAGCTAACCCCAAGTACACAATATAATAAAATACGTAGCAAATAATATCAAGCAAATTAAGTATACAATTAAGTATAAAATTAAGTATAAATTAATATATAAAAGGCCAGGAGCTCGTTATTAAAGCAAGGAATACCAGTCACTCCAGCCATCATGACAGCTAACTAGCGACCCGCTAGCTGGCGAACTTTAAATGAAGAACCCCGAGGGTTACTTTTACGTATTTAAGACTAGCTCTCTTCTTTAGATAACTAACATCTTCGCCTATCTGTCAGTTATTTTGTCTAGCATATGTTGTACACCTTAGCCTAGCCTCCACCCCTCCTGTATCCCATATCTGTGCTACATATTAGCTTAGCTTACCTCCCCCCACCCCCGTATCCCGGGAGGAAGGGAGGTACAGTTAGCGGCTGACAACATTAGCGGCCAACAACACGGTCGTCCTTGTTTTAAAATGATCACCAGACAGAATGAACACATCGCTAGCGTTTCGCATTGCCTTACTTTTCTTTTTCTTTCTTCTGTTCTGTTGATGTCGTTTATTCCACTATCTTCTCCTCTTCTTGCCGATTATTCCTCCTGTTTTCCTTCACTTTGACCCTTGACCCCTCGCAATTCTTTTCCTAGGATGGAGAAGACATGACCCGCCCTACTCTGCCTCTGATTGGCTTAAAGTTACAATGACGTAGCCTTGGTGAAACAGGAGTTTTTGCTGTTATGCCGTCTTCGGCTAGCCAGAGATTAAGACACATCTGTGAGCTCATGTTTTATTTGCTCTGACATATGCGTCTGTCCCACCTCCTGTTCGAACAAATTTCAAGCCGACCAGCCGCGGGTCGGGCCAATCACAACTGTCTCTCTCATATGGGCAGGTTTTATACGCCGTTGCGCCGTTGATGCATTTTCATAAATAACCAAGATAGCTGCCGCTAATGTGGAACCGTCTGTTGAATCAGCTATTGACTATATTACACATACTGGACAGTATATTTTCTCAAAATTACCAACAAACAACTGAACTTTAGTAGCTTTAGATGTTTGCCATTCTTCGCGCACATGTTGCTCTGAGACCAAAAGGAATTTTGGTTGGCACCCATTGGTAACGACTCCCTTGGTAATCGAAAAAATAAAAGGGGTTCCAGACTAATAGGGCTTCTATATCAGAATGCATCATGGGATTCTTTGTTGGTGATACCATTTTGAGAGAACTCAAGAGAGCGTAAAATATAATGTAAAATCCAAAATAAACGTAAGTATACCATTACCAAACCTAATCCAAACTTTATTTTGCCACATCTTGCCTGAGAAACACTGCGCAGGTTCAAACATCAGAGTGTTACCCCAACAATGGCTTATTATTTCACAATGAATTATGAAACATTGACCAAAACACCATTAACATTCCTATGCATCTATAGGCCTACTTCCAAAATGGAGGCAGCCATTTCGATCTGACTTTACAAATTGTTTGGCTATGACAGTCTAGTCTTGAGCAAATTAGCTAAAACATTTTAAAACATACTGATTTCTTCTAAATGCAGTCCATTTGTTCACAATCTATGTAGCAACCAAGTTGTGGATGGTGAGAAAAGTTGTGAATCAGTAATAGTGGTGCCTAAACCTCAGCAAGTAGTTATGTGTTGCCTTAAACCATTCATCCATCACAACCACAACCAAGTAGCCAGAACTTAATGAAGTAGTTGTGTTGCCTAAACCTAACCAAGTTAGTCTGAGAACCAGACAAATCTGCCAGTTCATGTTTTACTTGCTCTGGCATACTGTATGTGTCTGGTCCCCCTTTCTGCAGACCTGGCCCATGTGGGGCCAATCATTCATCTAATATGGGATTAACACAATGATACAATGAGGAGAGCCCTATTGGAGCGCTGCTGAGGCATTTTCATAAACAACCACGATGGTTGCTTGGATTGGTTGTAGGTCTATTGGATCCAGAAGCATTTTGGTCTGTGCCCATTGAGAACCGTCCTTGGAAATCGAAAATTAACTAAGAGATCCAGACTAATACACATTTGCAAAGTAGTCTGGCGATGTCAGGCTATAAACAAGAAGGTCTATTGCCTAAATCTAACCAATCCGCAACTGAAAATAAGGCGAATAAGTATATAAATAATCTTGAGAGACTTAGTTGGAAGAAAGAGCTTTCTGCCAGACAGGAATTTCTGGTTCAGCCAGAAAAGGCATTTCGATGGCAGAGATGTGTTGAACAAACTGCATATCCTAAACACAAGAGCATTAATGAACACAAATGCAAAAGCTACAAGATAACGGAACTGAGCATCAACAGTTGACAATTAAACTTTAATTGCCCGGTTGTCAAGTATTCCCTACAGATTTGCAAGAGGAAAGTTGTT
Source organism: Phycis blennoides (assembly GCA_900302315.1). Taxonomy (NCBI): domain Eukaryota; kingdom Metazoa; phylum Chordata; class Actinopteri; order Gadiformes; family Phycidae; genus Phycis; species Phycis blennoides. The sequence goes on along the minus strand of OMKI01022462.1, from coordinate 1,326 downwards.
GTCCGCTTGAGAAGTTTAATTAACAAGGTAGGCCTATTATCTTTTTTGTGGATTGAACAGGCATTCTGATTCTTATTCTGGAGTTTGTGTCAATAGGATGTTACTGCAATAGAGGAGGCAGCAGGACAGTCGTCCAAGGATTGCATTTCTCCTACAATTGTTTTATTTTATAGATTTATTATTTGATGTAAAACAATGAAACAAAATTGTGTATTTATGGATTTGTGTAATTAGTAATTAGCTAATTATCAGGAAAAATTGCGATAGAATCTTATTCTATGGCCATTGCATTCCCTCATCTTTTTTGTCATATACAATAATAAACAATAACAAGCAACAATTCATTAAACAGATTAAACATGGACAATACAACATCCAACCACCAACAAAGAAATAAAGCCGCATTTGCCCATCAGCTCAACATGGAGGTAAATTTCAGGCAATCACGAATTCCCTTCATCACACCTTCCACCACTACAGGACTGCTTTAACACCACAGACTGGGACATGTTTAAGCAGGCAGCCACCTACAACCAACACACCAACATTCAGGAGTATTCGGACACTGTTACTGCCTACATCAGCAAATGCATTGATGATGTCACGGACACCAAGACCATCACAGTACGGGCCAACCAGAAACCATGGCTGATGGGGGAAGTCCATGGTTTACTGAGAGCCTGGAATGCTGCTTTCAGAGCAGGTGATGAGGCTGGCCTGAGATCAGCGAGAGCCAACCTGATCCGGGGCATCAGGCTAGCTAAGAGGCAGTACAGCAGCAGGATATCCAACCACTTCACCGACAGCAGAGACACTAGGAGCCTGTGGCAGGGAATACAGACCATCACGGACTATAAACCCCGACCACAGACCTGTGACAGTGACATCACTCTGCTGAACAACCTCAATAAGTTCTTTGGACGCTTTGAAGCTGACAACAGCACCCCTGCACATAGGTCACCACCCCCTGCAGATGATCAGGTGTTGTGCCTCTCTCCAGCCAGTGTGAGGAGATCCCTCTCCAGGATCAACGCTCGCAAGGCTGCAGGGCCTGACAACATTCCCGGTCGTGTGCTGAAGGACTGTGCAGAGGAGCTCACAGATGTCCTCACAGACATGTTCAACACCTCCCTGAGCCAAGCTGTTGTTGATGGTGGTGCTTCAAGAGCACCACCATCATCAAGAAGGCCTCTCCATCCTGCTTCAACGACTACCGCCCGGTTGCACTGACCCCCATCATCATGAAGTGCTTCGAGCGGTTGGTCATGCAGCACATCAAATCCATCCTCCCCCCTTCACTGGACCCATACCAGTTTGCATATCAGG
>OMKI01022458.1:26695-38949 GCA_900302315.1 Phycis blennoides | reverse complement strand
TGCACTAACACACAGACACACATGCACTAACACACAGACACACACACGCACTAACACACACACACACACGCACTAACACACACACACACACACACTCACACACACACACACACACACACACACACACACACACACACGCACACACACACACACACACACACGCTCACACACTCACACACACACACACACACTCACAAACACACACACACACACACACACACACACACAAGCCCACTTCCTCTTCATCCTGTCTGTAAGTTTGCCCGCTCTCCTGTCAGGAATATCAAGATGGACACCCTGAAGGGGAGCCTCTTCTAAATTCCTTCCAGCTTTCACTCTCTCCGTTTCCTCGTGGTCCAAGTACTTTGATGGTCTACATCAGGACTGGGCTCTTCACCTCATTCACAAATCAATGGCATACATTATGTTGCTTATTTATTGATATATTGTGCTGTTGGTGGAATGTTATTAGGTGTCTGTTGCTGTGTTTATGTGTGTGGGTGTGTGTGTGTGTGTGTGTGTGTGTGTGTGTGTGTGTGTGTGTCTGTTTCTTATGTCTGGATATGTGTGTGTGCTTGTTTCTGTGTTAATGTGTGTCTCTGTATGTGTCTGTGTGTGTGTTTGTGTGTCTGTGCATGTGTGTGTGTGATCGCGTGCATGTTTCTGCATGTGTTTGTGCGTGCGAACACACACTAGTGTGTGGGTGTGAGTGTGTTCTATGTGTGTGTTTCTGTGTGCTGTTGGCAGGGGGGGCTTGGCTGGTGAAATGTTCCCCTCAGATATGATGACACTGCTTCGCAGCGGCAGAATCAAAGCAAACTGTTTGTTCCACAAACCAGCCAGAAGTCTGACTGATTCCGGTACAAATCTCAGGTATTTTTCGCTCCTTGCTGAGCAACCCATTCCACAGCGCGTGTGTTTTTCCCCCCGCGTGGAGAAAGAAAATGAACATATTCATGACATGGTCTGTGACTGGGAGTTGTTTGATACTCCATTGATTGCCGTATGAAAACTGCGGCGCAAAAAAACCCCAAAAAATCCTCTCCCGACCGGAGGAGCGGGGATTTGAAGAATGAAGGCGCTACAGGCGTTTTGAGATGAACAACGGTTTCCCTGCAAGAACAATATGCAGAGCTGCTAAAATATTCAGCAGACCCCCTCTCTCTCTCCCCTCCTCACCCAGGGTTATTGTGCTGTGAAATGTGCCGTTGATTTTGGCAGCAGAGAAGCTCCCCCCACCTCGGCCATGCTCCATCCTTTGGTGATTTCTTCCTGCGAGTTCCTATAAACAGTCAACACCCGAGTTTTTTTTCCCACCTCTGTATTTTTTGCGGCGCTGCGTTTTGTAATGAATCACACTTCACGGAGCCCGGCCCCAAATCGATACAAAGAGCCGTGCCGGCGCCATCTCCGCCGCCATATTACAATACGGCCCGAGATGTAGGAAATGAGTTTCCCAGCTTGCATTCCTTGAGTTCTTTAAAAATGCATGGGATTAAGAGGGAGCCGGGCGCTGTCACATTAATCAAACTCATCCAAGTAGAAAAAGGAAGGCGAGTATTTAAAAAAAAAAAAAAGAAAAAGAAAAAAAAAAGTAATTTCAGCGTTTTCTGTGACTTGTCGTTGGTGGAGCGTTTCCAAAGGTTCCCCTGATCGCGTGGAGTTGTTGGCGGAAGTGGTCCGTGGGCAGATGGATCATTATCTAGTGCAGACAGAACAGCATATCTTACTGTGCTCAAGTGTGGATTGAACAATACAGTAAAGTGTAAAAACACAAAATAATGCATTTGGCCCGGTCAAAAATATTGGAACGCTGAAGCGCTGGAGGCTAAGCATTTCTGAAGGGATTTGACCCTTTTAGAGAACACTGCACTCCCTTCAACAGGTGCAGGTCCTTTTTGCGATGCTTGTCATGTGCTGTGCTGAGCTTGTGTCTCCTGTGCGAGATAACTTCTGACTCCCACACGGATTACAAAAAGTGCTTTAATTAAGCCTTGTTGTATGAAGTGTTGTGTTAGTGATCTTGACTTTTAAAGATTTTCTTTTTACTGAGGGGTTGAATTAACATTAATTCATTTCATACAGTAATGTAGGCTATGTTGTGAATAGAAATAGTCAGACTGCCTCAACAACACGGCCGTGTTTTGCTTTGTCTTTTTAAAGTAGCCTTTATTTAACGAGCTGAATCCATCCGGGACGCGCTCAGTCCCGAGCATGACTGCGTGGCGCATCATAGATTCTGTCCCAGAGTACACGGGCTCCCGTTAGAATGGATGTCTGGGAGGACTCACAGCTAATTAGGCCCTGTTACAGTTAAGAGAGATCCGATCGGCAGAGAGACACACGGGCCCAGCGGGTTCTTTAGGACACGCTGTCAGCTCGCCAACGACCTTTCTGTGTCGGAGACGGAGGCTTAGGATATCTGGGTGATTCTGATTGAGCTTCCCTGGATTGCCATGGCGATCTAGTCGGCTAATTTTCAGAAGTCCTAGCCGGCAAACTGTCGAGGAACGTCACGCTTTCATATTCAAACTATTGATATAATTTGTTATTTATTGACACGGCTATAATTGCGTGACATTTGGAGGCCATTATCCGACGGCTTCTGTATGCTTTATCTGGACGGCTCCTGCAGACATGACCTTGACCTTTAGCAGCAGGATATGCTCGGCCTCGTTTTTGAGCCGACACGGCCGTTATCAGCAGCCACCCATCACTTATTAGCACGCTCGGGAGCTTCCTGCTGCAAACACAATCTGCTGCAACTGGCCAGCGACTTCCGCGGCGGGGAACACACCATAGGTCAACTCCATTACTACCCTGGGCACATTAAGGAATTCATTCAGCATACTTTCCCTTAACCTGCTCCATTTAGAGCAGACATCTGCAATTGAGTGAGACATCTGCATGGATGAATCCCGTTAGTTAAAGCAGCGTGACAGTTTTCTGATAGACAGTTTGTTTGTTATGTGGGTTTCAGGTCTTCGGTTGTTTTGGTTCCATCAAATCATTCCTTCTTGGTTGTTGGTTTCATGGTGTGGGCTTGCCACGCGGGTCTGGAAAAGTGTTTTTATGGCAATAGTAACTGTCTATTTGGTCATGCCTTGCAGGATAGTAGACTTCTGCTTTTGTCCATTGCACAAGAATCGCTGTTATTAATGTTGTACGCGTACACGTGTTCATTCAGGGTGACTTGCGTGTCCTTCAGTAGTTGGATACACAGAACATCATTTTCACCATTTAAAGTCGAGTCTTCTTTGACGGCAGCAGATTGATTACCTGCCAGCTGACAGCCTCTGGACTGGCCGGTCCACAGGACGTGACTCACAGGTGTTCATCCAAGACTCACAGGTGTTCATCCAAGACTCACAGGTGTTCATCCAAGACTCACGGCACCCACAGAGTTAAAATTGCATCAGAGTCGGCATCAATATTTCAATCAATCTCAGTTACGTTGCCATAACACTTCCTAAATTAGATCACAGATGGAGGAAAGCAGATGAAGCGGTGTATGCTGGGGCAGACGGATACTCGAGTCCTGAACCACACTTGATCTGCGGAGAGGAGAAGACGTCTGTAGTATTATTGTAGTGTTAGCGTTTAACCCTCGTCCAGAGGCCACCGCGGAGCCCGGGGAGTCTGAGGCCAGAGGGCAGGTTCGTACCTTCACCCTCGCTCTGCTCCACCTCGCCAGCGGCGGGTTCCCTTTGTGGCGTGCCGAGGAGTACCCGGAGCCGGACGACCGGCCGCTCCCGAACACAGGAGGTCGGTGTGTCGATGCCGATGCGGGAACACGTTTTTTTTTGTTAGCGGTTTTGCTGGAACCGCCGTCGAGTGTGATTAATGGGTTCCTGGTGGCGAGGAGGTACACTCCAATCTTCTCAGCGTACTCCCGTCTGCCAAATGAAAAGCCCGCCCCTCGACCCGCGGGTGCATATCACAGCTTTCACGCGGTCCGACATCATCGACTCCGTTTCTTTTCAGATCAAGGTGTGAACGCGGTGGAACGTGAGACAGCTTCGGAAAGCAGGGAACCTTTTGTATGAACAAAGAGACGCCGTGTGCATTATGAATAACAGTGAAAAATAAACCCGCGTTACTGCGGGTTTAACATCACGCCCTCTCCTTTGAACTGGAAAAACATCTTGAATGCGGCACTTTCTGAAGAGCAGCCCTGAGTCAGCCCTCTTCTGCTCTTTGGTGCGGGGAGCTTTAAAACCGGCTGCTACCACCGGAGGACCAGCGCATGGTCGTGCATGGTGCCGTGTGGGGCCTGCGGGTCGTACATGGTGCCGTGTGGGGCCTGCGGGTCGTACATGGTGCCGTGTGGGGTCTGCGGGTCGTACATGGTGCCGTGTGGGGCCTGCGGGTCGTACATGGTGCCGTGTGGGGCCTGCAGGTCGTACATGGTGCCGTGTGGGGTCTGCGGGTCCTACATGGTGCCGTGTGGGCCTGCGGGTCCTACATGGTGCCGTGTGGGCCTGCGGGTCGTACATGGTGCCGTGTGGGGCCTGCGGGTCGTACATGGTGCCGTGTGGGGCCTGCGGGTCCTACATGGTGCCGTGTGGGTCTGCGGGTCCTACATGGTGCCGTGTGGGTCTGTGGGTCCTACATGGTGCCGTGTGGGGCCTGTGGGTCCTACATGGTGCCGTGTGGGTCTGTGGGTCCTACATGGTGCCGTGTGGGGCCTGCGGGTCCTACATGGTACCGTGTGGGGCCTGTGGGTCCTACATGGTGCCGTGTGGGGCCACCCCCACACCAGGGGAGGATGTCCTCACCCCCCTCCTGGCTGGAGGTCATTCTGGACGACAGGGGTTTGAGAGGCGCTCTTCTGGGGCAACAATAACAAAGGGAGCTGGGAGTCAAAAGTTGATTACACACGTTGTTCTCGAAGGTTTACTGTAATTAGTGGGTTTTGTGGCACCTCTAAGAACGTCACGTTCAATAAGCTGAAATGAGGAAGCGCAGATTAAAGGAGGAATGAAACAGTGGTGAGGGATTCTGTGAGCAGAGAGGACGCAGGATTCTGATCTTTCCGCTCGTGTCAACGCTGAGGGAGCTCTGTCCTGAAGGACACTCGGGGAAACGGAGCACAAGTTTCATGCAGTGCCTCTCCTACATTAGTAATGAAAAGACGATCTTATGTGTAGTGAAATGACTCATATATTAGTAGTGAAAGACTCTCGCTCCATTTCATTAGTTAAAATAAATCCTATGAAGTGCTGCAATGGATTTTGAACTGTACTCACGCTCAAAACGTTGCGATGACAAAAACTGTAATCAGAATTCTATTTCCACCCCATGCAGTTTGTGTCTGTTTGGTTTTGTATTCAAAATGCATTTGTAAAGAAATTGCACTTCCTCACAGACGGCACAGTTTGATCTAGCAGCACTAAAGACATTTCTAAGAAACACATCACACACGGAGCATGTGACCTGAAAAGCACGTGGGTGAGACCGGTGCCGTGGGGATGAGGACCACAGTGCTGGTCTCATTGTCGGCTGTCTCACCAGCATCAAGACAAACAGAGCTGTTCTCGCAATCAGACACACTGCAGCATACAAGGACCATGACGCCATTAGAGCCGTAGATGGTTATTGAAATGATGCTGAACACATGTCTTTGTGTGTGTGTGTGTGTGTGTGTGTGTGTGTGTGTGTGTGTGTGTGTGTGTGTGTGTGTGTGTGTGTGCGTGTGTGATGTAATCAAAACAGGGTTTTTAGGAATGACTATGAGAGGTGAATTAACTCATTAATCTTACCCCAGGTTAAACAGGCTGGGACATGTTGTTAATATCCAGATCAGCTTTCAGAACTAAGCTATATGTCACTCTGGTAAATCCCCCCACATTTAAACTCCCATCAACTGTCAGATGATGCTCATCACAAACAAGAGCCCACACCATGACTCATGCTGTAGGTCTGGCACCTGCCGGGCTCATAGAACCAGCACGCTCAGTACAGCTGCACCCTGGACAACTGTGGGAAAATCACTTACATTCCAACTATGAACAAGGTATTGTTGGGATTGTGACTATGATTGACAGCAATTGAAAAAAAGTTATATTTTTTTTAATTTGACCTTTATTTCACCAGGCTAGGAGGTTAAGAACAAATTCTTATTTACAATGCCGGCCTGGATAATAAAAGAAAGAGCAGAACCAATATATAACCTATATATCTTACTGTATTAGCGGCAATGAAATGTTTTACCTTCTTATGACAAATGTACTCGCTTTGTAAGTCGCTTTGGATAAAAGCGTCTGCTAAATGCTCTAAATGTAAATGTATATCAAGAACAATGTAGTTTGCAATTTGCCCTCTGCTGGTTCTTGTCTTGGATTTCAGGTATGAGATACGGGATACGGTAAACTGGCATGATGATAACATCACAAATGATAAATGATCATGCAGGCTATATTTACCAATATTTACCAGGCTGACTGATAGCAGTGGACCAACCGGACCACAGCAGACCGTATCGTCTCATCATGACGGTTCACACTACTATTGGAGCAGGTGCACCTTCCTGTATATATGTTTGTTCGACGATCGATCCATGTGTGCTACCTGCAGAGCTGTGCTTGTGCTGATCCGAGCTGGCAGATGATCTAAAGGCGATGGCTGGACAGCCTCCGGCTGTATTCATGAAGCACCACATCTTTCACCTCTCTTTCTCATTTGCACACTGCGGAACTGCACAATATAAAGTGTATCAATCTTTTCCAGGATGCCAGCATCCCGGAGCCTGAAGACAACTACAAGTCTTTCACTTCATTATGCTGCAGTGCCGTGCTGGGATTGGTCCTCAGTCACAGGAAGAGCCAAGATGTGGGCTGCTGCACGCCCATTGATGACCTCATGTTTGTATTCTTAGTATGCACACATTGGTTTAGACACTAACCAACAGCAGAACACTGCGTTACTTCCACTAAACATGTCTTTATATGTCTGAACAACATGCGCTCTTGTAGTTCTAATAATCCCACACTATGGTGAGCCCCTCGTAACCTTCCTCTACAGGGGGAGAGGATGCTAGACGCCTCCAGCTCCTGTTGAACAGAATGATTCCATTCATATTTCAGTTGACATGCCTGCGCCATGTTGCTCTGTTCAATATCATTACCTTTTCATTGGTTGAACCAAGAACAATCACCTTCCTTCACCTACGCCAGCTGCTGTGTGCAGGGCTGGTTTCTCAGAGGGACAGCTCGCGCGCATCTTACAAAGACACGCAGACATAATCATTACAATCAGACGGCAAGACGTGTTGTCTTGGAGGCAAACGGGGGGAACTACACTATCAACATGTTGGACCCTACGGCTATCGCTCATCGCCTGTGTTTTCTGAGCAGGATCGTGTTTCCTTTGGTGAATCCCATGCCTCAGCCGATAAGAACAAAGCAGCTCTGAAGAGCACATTGCCACCAAATGAAAGCATGAGCAGGCGGTGTTATCTTTTAACAAAAGTTGAACAAAGCACTGAAGTGGTTTTCCTGGAAGTTATCTTGGAGGCAGAGGCAACGGAGCACAACTGTGGCATCAAAAAAGACAGCCATCCCTGACTTCCGGAGCGCTGCGTGAGGAACAGGCAATCTGTCTTGTGTGGAGTCTGTCCACCTCCTGCTGCTCCTGGGTTAGATGATGCTACTGCCGCTGCCGCTCCTTCACTGCTGCAACATGTTCACATCTCCCCAGCCCACCGTGACGTTCACTCCTTAAGCTGCTGCCGGCAAGCACAGAAGAAGAGCCGTCTCTGAAACAGATTAGTTCTGGGCAATTTTTTTTTTTTTTTTATACTCCCCGATCCAAAACCATGTAATAATTCTTAACATCGATTGATGAGAAATCAATCCATGTAAAGGTTTCTGAGGTTTTCAGGAGGATTCCTCCTAATCCCCGGTGAAGGGGTGGGTCCGCGGCGACCCGCTCGGCACGGTGGCTAATGAAACATATCCCCCTGATTACGTGCCCTCCACTAAATGTCTTTCTTTCCCCAACTCAAAATGATCCATTGAATATTATGACTCATTCTGCCCGCTTATGCTTCCATCCTTCTTTGCGCAAATCATTCAAGTCTGAAGAAGGGCGCCATCTATTAACACTTAACTCACAAACTATTAGGGCTCCTTTCATCCACGCTCCTCGTGGACGGGAGCGAGCCCAGCGTCTTTATGGTCCTGCTGCCGCTCGCTCTCCTGGGCGCCGTCGCTCACTGACAATCAGGCCTCAGAGAGCCGTAGAAAGATGAACGCATTACTTAGTTCACTCAGGGTGTGTGTGTGTGTGTGTGTGTGTGTGTGTGTGTGTGTGTGCGTCTGTGTGTGTGATGGGGTGTGTGTGTGTGTGTGTGTGTGTGTGTGTGTGTGTGTGTGTGCGTGATGGTGCGTATGTGTGATGGTGCGCGCACACACACACACACACACACACACACAAAAGTGTGTGGTCTGTCAGAGAGGCGGACAGACAGATGGACAGACCAAAATAATCTATTCTGTGTTCACTCCTTCCTCTGCTGCTGGCTGTTGCCCAGCGAAAATCACACTGATCAGACCATCAAACTTCAGCAGCAAATGGCAAAGAATCGGGGCCACATTACTCCTGCCCGGAGGGAACATACTTCCTTCTGTTGTGTTACATATTTTATACCCCTTATCCCAAAGTGTTTAAATATGTACTTCTGTGTAGTTGAGAGGCGCCAGTTGATATGTGACATCAAACGACGGCTAACGCATGGTGACGCGGAATCATTTCCTGCAGAAGTAGGACAATTAGGGAAACAATCAGCAGGAGTTTGTGTGGCGCGGCGGCGGCGGCGTGGCGATGGGGAGGCGCGGCCCGCAGGAGCAGGGCTGTTCAGGACACGGACCGGAACACGCACCGGGCCGGCGTGACGCCACAACGCGCCCACAGGCGCCGTTCCTAAAGGGCGGCCGGGAGCGTCTGGCGCTGATGGATCCAGAACTCATTCTCCCGCCGGATGTCTTTGTACTTGTCAGCTGGAGATATGGCAAACATTACATCACCATTAGCACTGACCCAACAGCTGCTCTCATCCAGAACCATGGTGCACCGTAACGCACACACACACACACACACACGCGCACGCGCACACGCACACGCACACGCACACACACACACACACACACACACACACACACACACTATACCCAGCATCAATTTCATACTAGAGCTTTTATAAATATCATTAATACATTATATCATGTAGCACAGTGGCACAGTTTGAACAGTGACATGAGGCCTTACATGAGTGCTATACATTATGTATGATATATTCTACACAGCCCAGGTACAGCATACTACTAGTGTCTAGAAGAGGGACTGATGGTTGCAGGAGCTTCACAGCTAGGGTAGGTGAATTATTTGAGAACATTCGTTGCGGTCGCATGTGTTGAAATTCTCTTTCCATCCCGACAGTAATCAATGAATCAAACGCTCTGACAAATAAGAAAGACACCCGGTGTCTGAGGCCTGCAATAAGCCCATCCAATCATCTTGTTCTAAATCACTGGACGGGCCGACCTGTCTACCCGTCCACCCGGCTACCTGTGCACACTGCTGCGTTCAGTGCTCGGAGTCTTCCACGAGGCCGGGCAGACGTGTCGCTAAAGCCGGCGAGCGAGTCACGTGTTTTGGGGGAGTGGCTTTGGGGGGGGGGCGACCTGAAGGGAGGGGGGGGGGGATTCTTTTCATTTAGACACTCTGAGAACGTCTCTCACTCTGGCCGCTTCCTCCAGACGACCTTCCCTTTAAACGACCTTCCCTTTAAATGACCTTCCCTTTAAACGACCGTCCCTTTAAGGCCCTCAGCAGCCTGCGTCCAACAGTGAAGGGCGAGCAGACAGACCTGCCAGTGGGGGGGAAGAACCAATCCCCCCGCCGCCCGGCTCTGTGCACAGGCCGGCGGCCGCCACCCGGCCCCCCGCTGCATCGATTGGGAGGACAGGGGAGGAGGACGGGGGAGGACGGGGGAGGATGGGGGGGGGGGGACGCGGGGGGGGGCGGGGGGGGGGGGGGGGGGGGGAGGGGGGGGGCGGGGGGAGGGCGGGGGGGGCGGGGGTGGGGCGCGGGGGGGGGGGGGGGGGGGTTGGTGGCGGGGGGGGGGGGGGGGGGTTTGTCTGGGGGGGGGGGGTGGGGTGGGGGGGGGGGGGGGGGGGGGGGGATTTCTTTATTTTGGGACTCAAGAAAAATTGAGCCCCCCAAGATGCAAAAGCACCAGACAGGGAGTCATTCTACTTCCTTTTCTTTTTCTCTCTTGCCACTGTCCCGCCCCCCGTTTGACAATGGAGAGGGAAAATAGCATCTTAGTAGGTAAAGCTATTGATTTTGTCATTGCTCTTCACAGATATCTATACACAACAGGGACATTTTAATAACAGTGGCTTAGCCTGGGCCTTAGTGCTCTATTCAGCAGCCCTCCCAGGGGGCTCGCTGAGTATCGATGATGGACACAGGAGACACAATCCACAATCCATTGTGCTGGAAGCCAAAGTTACCTTGTTCTTCCCCAGCACCCCGAGGTTCAACTGGAAATGAAACACACAGTTTGGGGTACACACATGAGCCCAGCAAATGAATCAATGGTGGCTCTCACTGCTATATTTAGTAGTGTTTACCATCACTATGCTACATGTAGCGTATTATATACTGCATTTACTACTACTACTAGTAAATATGATAGTACCTATAGTATATTTACCACTACTATACTATATAAAGTAAATATACTACTACTATACTATATATAGTATATTTACCACTACTATACTACATATATATAGTATATTCACCAGTACTATACAATATATCATATATTCACTACTACTACATTATATAGTATATTTACCACTACTCCCAGTATCTACCTGGTTATAGTGGTTCGAGACTAAACTAGCTGCATCTCACATATGCTTGTTTGAAAAGTCCTTTTAAAAAGTGTCCTTCACAGCAGTCTCTGCATGTATCCATCAATACATGTAGGATGACCATTTAACTTGCAACACCCTTTGAAAGGATTTAAGAAATAAAACTATACCACACCTAATATATTACAATATTTTCAATCCAGGAGATCGTTATTTTCCCTCCTTCAAGTTGCCCTCTAGGAGGAAATGGACTGTGGTGCTAAGAAAACAAAATGTCCTCTACTGGTATAATTGCATTTAGCATTACGGGTGGACGGTACTGTGGCCCAGTGGGCCAGAACAAGCAATTATCATACAGAGGGCATGAGGTGTCCGCATGGAACCAGCAGACACGCTGATATTACTGATGGCAAAAACTAATAGAATGAGGATTATACATTATTGAATAATGAGGATTAGCAGGAGCTGTCCCCTTTTCAATATTATCAATTCATATTTCACCTTTACCGCTCTCTCTCCTGATTTTGTTTCTCCTTTAAATCTACAGCAAATATTTGAGAAGAGCAGAATGCGACAAAAAAAAAAACACTTTTGGCCAGGTTATCCAGTCAGTCTAAATTCTCTCAGAGCAAAACTTCACAACGTTGCAATGACAAACAGCCTCTGTCGTTAAGATGAACCAAGTGTGTCAAACTCAGAGTCACTTGGCGAGTACAGTCGACTGATGTTTTTAAATAATACAGCAGCAGAAATGTGATTGATGCCCTCGGTGGCTAGGAGGGGGAGATAAGCCCAATGACTTCTGCACTTCAAAGCTAACTCATTTAAATATTAAATGACGCTGTATAATGAATTGATAAAAAATAAGCGCTGCATGGCCTCGGTTAAATACTCTGGTAAATGTTAAAGACGACAGCCACTTTATGGGCAAACGCATCTGGCCGCTAGACACAAACATATAGTAGCAAACGGAGAAGGGAAGATGAGAGAGAGAGAGAGAGAGAGAGAGAGAGAGAGAGAGAGAGAGAGAGAGAGAGAGAGAGAGAGAGAGAGAGAGAGAGAGAGAGAGAGAGAGAGAGAGAGGGGGAGAGAGAGAGAGAGAGAGGGGGGGAGAAAGAGTGGGCAAAGAGAGAAAGAGACACAGGGAAAGAGAGAGAAACACACACAAACAGATGGGGATGTAGGAACAGCATAAACATGATAAACACTAATTAGCTACTCTAATTGAAGTGCACTCTTAAGTAATTACCAGGCAGAGGAAGTAGTATTGGCATTAATAAATAATTCTGACAGCATGGGGAGTCACTACAGGAGGACCCCCCCCCCCCCCCCACCCCCCCCCCCCCCCCCCCCCCGGGGCTCCCCCCC
>OMKI01022458.1:15235-26675 GCA_900302315.1 Phycis blennoides | reverse complement strand
TAATTACCAGGCAGAGGAAGTAGTATTGGCATTAATAAATAATTCTGACAGCATGGGGAGTCACTACAGGAGGACCCCCCCCCCCCCCACACACACACACACTCTTCTGGCCCTGCTGGGTTCACCACCATGTTAATCTGTCACTCACTGACTACATGCGTACATGCTTCAGTGTAAAAAGCCCAATCAAAAGGAACTAAAGCAGTAGTTAGTAGAGGTTAGTAGACATGGAGTGACACGTCCCAACTCTGCACATGATGAACAAACTGCCAAACACACTGGGCGCGTGCGTGCGTGAGTGTGTGTGCGTGTGTGCGTGTGTGCGTGTGGTGGCCTCTCGCCATCTCCCGTGTCCTCGTTTACTATTCATCCATTCACCTGCTCCGAGCCACACCTGGCCTCCGCCTCCGCTGCCCTGCGGTACATCACCCTGGGTCTCCCCCGCTCATCTCGCCGCGTCCACCCCAGCGCTGGACCAAGGCTCCCCGAATCACGGATTCACGCTGCCCTTCTCGTTTCGCCTTGTTCATTTCCGGGAGTTTCATTTAATTTCCCCTCGCCCCAGGATCGCCAGCCACCTACCAGCCTGCCCGCTCTTCCCTCTCGTCCAGCCGCTGTCTGGCCCGGTTGGCTCAGCCTTCCCATCGGAACACAGGCGAGTTGGTCTGTCCCTCCAGCTGCCTTCTGAGCAGTTTGAATCCCACTGATTTCTGGAGACCTGAATGAATAAATAGGCCCGTGTAATAAAGGCTCTGCAGCCGGGCAGCGATGAACAACACATGGTGGGCGTGCGTTTAAATCATGCTTACGCTGATTGGTTATAATGAGTACATTCCTCCACACAATGTCATAATCACAACACACAGCTCTTGGCTTGGTAACGCGGGTTCAGACATTTCACAGGCATTGCTCTCCACTGAAGACTCATTCTCAGGCAAATCAAATAATTATAACTGGATATGATGTAAGGTTTAGTGAACACAGTGGCAATATATCCTGTTCTAGATATCTGGCCTTGGCAGAGGCAAACAGAGAGTCAGACAGACAGGCAAGGCATGCAGACAGACAGATATACAGAGACAAATGGACATGCAGGCAGGCAGGCAGACAGACAGACAGATATACAGACAAGGAGGAAGACAGACAAGTGGACACGGACAAGTGGACAGGCAGGCAAGGAGGAAGACAGACAGGTGGACAGACAGACAGACAGACACAGACAGACAGACAAGTCATCCATCAAGTCACTCACCATAACTGTCACAGACGCCCGTTGCTGTCTGAAACGAGACATCCTGTCGTCGTGGTGATTAGAGTTTCTGTCAACAGCTTCGTTAAGAGACGGCAAAACAGAGGAGGTAAACAAACCGTGGAACATGCCCAGTGGCATCCCCCCTCCCCACCTCCTCCCAGAGAGCTGCTTCCCAGAGAGGAGAAGGACTGCAGTACTTGTGATGAGATTCAGCTGGCCACAGAGGAGCAGGTCTGCTGCATTGAAAGGAAGCTTCTGTTTGTTGCTTCTGGTCGTTTACTGCCGATAAGGAAATCAAATAACGGCATGTAAGTGACTGAAATGGAAGGGGCCTCGGTATGCATTTCCATCTGTCCTTTGATTTTCTCAACAACGTTCATCTTTGATTAGCTTCACACTTGGCGGTGTAAAGCTGAGGAGCCCAGGGAGGGCTGAGTGAGTTACTGAGCTACATATTTATTAGTAGTGCGTTACTCCTGCCAGAAGTAAACACTGCGCAGCGTTGAGAGGGGACCCTATTAACTGTGACACCGCTGAACGGCATGCTGGGTAGAGCTCGCTACAGTTCACTGAAGAGCGCATGAAGAGAGAGGGGTTACATCACAGCCTTGTAAGGTCACCATTTTCTTTGGATGCACTCCAACATCTCATCCAGGAAACAGCCTGGCCCCCAAATTAGCTCAACAACCTGGTCCCAAATAGCTAGCCGTTAGCGATGACAGCAGCCCGGTGATTACCTTACATTTGCTGCTCAGTAAAGCGTTCACGCGGCCCACGTCGAACTGGGCGGCGTGTTGCCGAGGACCAGAGGTAGCGTCAGTATCAAGTGGCAAGTTGTTTGGATGAGCGCGTCTCCAGAAAGCTGCAAGCGTCAATGCTGGAGGCCAAGCGGTCGGCCCGGTCCGACCCGAGTGCCCTTCAGAGAGGAGCAGATCGGTGCAGGAGCGCTGCGTGGGGAGTTTAACACGGATTTCATCTTCACTTATTGAGCACGTCAGGGCTTTCTGTGTGTAATGACGACTTGATTGTCTACGTGGAAAATGGATGTTCTTTTTTTTGGGAGACTTTTCTTTTCTCCCCTCATTAATGTGCCAGGGCTCCTTTCATCTGCGTGACTAAATTAAATTGCCCAATTTGCATGAGTTGTGTCCTCACTGCTTCTGCAAATAGAACGCTGCTCCCATGACGGAAGCTGATTGGTTGGTTGGGTCAGGGTGGGTGTGGCCTATCGGAAATACCTCACCATTAAGTTGTCATTCATCAGGCAGGAGAGAAAATATTTAGCACATTTACAATTAACTAAATAAAATGCTTCCCCTGTCACAAATGACGTTAAATGTGAGGGCTAGATGAGCATTTATGGATGTTGTAAGGGCTTGTTTGTTACTAGTAATTTTTTCAAGCATTGTTTTTATTTATATTTATTAAACTGTGATTATACACTTGGAATCAAGAATAATAATTATATTTTTATCCAATTGCAAACACAGAAATGTCATTCACAATCCGTTTGTCTTCACTATGATCAGTAATTACTTGCAGCTAATGGATTCTTGCAGACAATGTAGTAGATGTAGCGATGCAGTAGCTGTAGTAGATGTAGTGACGTAGTAGATGGGGTGATGTAGTAGATGGGGTGATGTACTAGATGTAGTGATGTAGTAGATGATGTATGTAATTTAGTACATGTAGTAGATGGAGTGATGTAGATGTAGTGATGTAGTAGCTGTAGTGATGTAGTAGATTGAGTAGCTGTAGTAGATGGAGTGATGTAGTAGATGGAGTAGCTGTAGTAGATGGAGTCATGTAGTAGTTGTAGTAGATGGAGTGATGTAGTAGATGGGTTGATGTAGTAGATGGAGGGATGTAGTAGATGTGGTGATGTAGTAGCTGTAGCAGATGTAGTAGATGGAGTGATGCAAACTACTGATCAAACTGAGCACGTTCCAGCACATCTCTTCCCTTTGCTTCAGCATATGAAGCTAAGTGCCTCATGAAAGTAGCACAGGATGTTTTTAATATGAATACTATGAAAATGACAAAGCGAAGAAAGGGCAGAGAGTACAAATTAAGCTGTCAGTCTGATGTTAAAGAAGTGCTACTCTGACGCGGAACTGAGCCAGTAATGTCAGAGCTTGAAACCTGGGTCAGCCAACGGACAGGAAATACATAAACAATGACACATGCTAATGTGATGACGAGAAGCTGTGTGTTTTCCTCACTGTGTGATGAGAATGCTAATCCAAAGAGCATTACTTTTAGCTTAAAATCACAGAGAAAAGTGTGAAACTGGAACCGAAGAAGAATCCTTTCCCTACGGATTTTGGGGGTCTGGAACTTTCCTTTTAGCGTGCACATTTCTTAATCGATAAATATCACAATTTATTGTGAGGTTTCTTTTTCAGAGACAAGATAAATCCGTGGTGTCTACAGCTCAAACAACAAACTGTTATAAGGAGGAAGGATGCAAAAGAAGAATAGAGACAAACAATGGATTTGATGCTTTTGATGCCTGCGTTTGATGATGTTGCCAATTGAAAAGTTATTCAATGCTCTAAGGAGACAGAAATGCTGCTTTATTATGTCTCGGCAATGAACGTTATACGTTTATATAGACGTTTGTGTTCAATTATGAGCAAATATACATAAAGGTATAATGGAAACAAAAGTCATATAAAACCTATAAGGAGGTGCAGGAGCCTCCGCAGTGCAGAGAAAGTCAATGTGTAGCGCAGGGCGAAGAGCGCGACAGTGAGACCGGAGCAGGAGGACGTCTCTTCCTTTAGTTCTGGTATCACAGTAGCCCCCGGGTGACATCACATTAGCGCCGCATCCTTTTCTATTCAAAGGTTAGGATTCTATTCATCTGAATAAAATAAATCCTAATTTCCAAGGATATGCAAAGTCTCCTTCGGAATACTAAAATGTCTACTTAAAAGACATGGGCACATTGAAGAACTGCATCTTTAAATAACTACAAACTTAAATGAACTACAAACAAAAACTGATTAAGAAAAGTTTGTTTGTTACAAGGTGTTGTTCACATGATTCCTTCATTTAATTTTTTCTCTTCAATACTCAGGAATATCTTGTTTGGTAAATGAATTATGGCAATTTGTTTCTAAATAACACACTTCACTGAGGCAAGCCGGCAGGTGAGGTGTTCTGCGGTATTTATTTTAAGTATTGAAGATGACTCTCCCTCCAATGTGGGAGCAAACCACTGCACACATTTTAATTGTCCTGGAATTAAAAAGTCATTTCACAGATATGTTCCTCGCTGAACAATGGAACGCTATGTAGGACACAGCGATGAATCATTGATAAGCACAAGTATGACAGACACAGGAGACTGGCACGGTAGCAGTAGCAGTGCTTGGTGTGTGTTGAAGAGGGGTGATTGGTTCACCATCTTCCTACTTTAATGAGAGGCTGAATAACCTCAGCGAGCCTCTTGATCAACCTGAATTAAAACCAGGCCAAGCGTGAGCCTGAAGCAACAGTGCCTTGTTGTCAGGAAGTAAGGCAGACTTATACCCATCAATGCCTTTCGCAATTATAGCCAAAAGAATGGGTAATTTGTTCTACAACAAGCTTGAGTAGGGCAATAATAAAAGACCGCAAGATAAAGTGAAATTGAAAGTTGAAGGAATTAATGTTTGAAATGACAATCAGGACTTTTCCTCCTCTCGGTCTGCATTGCTCAGCAGCCTTCTGTCGGCCGGTCCCCCGACTCAGTCAGAGATGGGATTATCGATGAGTACAGGAACGAATGGCTAATCAAAGATTTTTATTCCAGAAAGTAAATACACATTTCATGTATGGAAATAATTGTTTGCTCAATCAGAGCACAATAAAGATTTATCAAAGATGCAGCATAGAGTTTCCAAGTGATGGATAATGATTTAGTAATTCAACAATCCATTGAAGCTTATTTCACACTTTAAGTGAAACATGAAAGGCTGTCAATATGTCATTTGAATTTCTTTCTGTTGATGGGGAAATATGAAAGAACATAAAGGAGCTTTGAAAGGAAGATTTCTTTGGAATAGAAAACATTGGAATCAATTGGAAAATAGGAAAGGAATTCAACCAGAATTTAAATGGGCCTAAAAAATTCTCTCAGTTCTGTTACAAATAAATCAATTGTATATTTTAAAATTCACTAAGCCTTCCAAATATTTTTTGGAATGCATAGAGATAGGACAAGTGCTCCCCTCCATGTCTTCTCTGGGCAGAATTTGAGCGGTCTAAAAGGCAGTTTAAAGGGGTAGCATGCTACGAGCAGCCATCTGAAACCCTCTGGTTCAGCCGGCACCTCCACCAAACCCTCTGGTTCAGCCGGCACCTCCACCAAACCCTCTGGTTCAGCCGGCACCTCCACCAAACCCTCTGGTTCAGCCGGCACCTCCACCAAACCCTCCGGCACGCAACACGTCCGCCGGGCACCGGGCTCGGCCGAGAGAGAGCGGTTGTTTGTGCACCTGAGCGCGTCAGGAACACACAGTTTGATCTACTACAAGGCCCTGTTCCGCCCTGCCTCACCCAGGGCCCCATGCAGGGCCTGGGATTGAACTCTCCTGGGTGCTGTGAAGGTGCGTGGGCCGCGGCATGTGGCGGCCCCGGGGCCACCAGAACAAGAACACCAGAACAGGCCCCGGGTTAATGGAAACATCACACGGTCTCCCGGGGCGTCTGGATGACTCCAGATCTGCTGAGGGATCAAGCCCCCGATCCCCCAGCACATGCAGACAACACACGCATGCGCGGAACACACGCACACACCTGGGCCGAGCTCGGTGGAGCACAACATTTGCAGGTCAATATTGACAGTCCTTTGAGTCGAGGACTTACACTATACTGTTCTCATGTGCACACGGGGCCACATGGAAAGTCGGCCAATCAGCAAACATATCAATTCATATTCTCTTTGCATGGCTCAGAGACAGAAGATTATTCACTTCCCTGAAGGAAAAGAAATGTTTGGTCCACCGCAGTCACATCAAGGCACTGTGCATGCAAACATTAATACTTCACATTTAGCAGCACATTATCCCGGAAATCTCATTTTCTAACACAGTAGCTTCATTTCTCCTCCGCGTTGCCCTAATGTTGTAGTGGGAGAAAGGAGCCTGATTCCTGTTGTTGTTTCAGTGCTGCTTCACAACTAATGAGGGAAGAAAAATGAATGTGCAGACACGTTAAGGTAGATTAAATGACTTCTCCACACTGTATTTTCGCCCACCATTTTGTCAGCGTATGGAGTGCCTAAAGGTTCCATGTGCGTGTGTTACATGCTACATTATGTACCGTGTGTGCGCGCCGCGCGCCGTGCCAGTGGCTCAGTCCCAGTTTGGCAGCTCCTCTCGGTGTGTTGTGCTCGTTCACAGTGTGTCACAGTCTGCTTTCCCCTCCGCAGACGTGGCGGAGCACACGGGCGTGAGCGTACAGAGGGACCTCCTTCAGATGTTGGCCGCGGTCTGGGGCCGCGTGACGCCGTGCGCTCAGTGAGGCCGCCGGGTTTTGATACGCCTCAAAATTCACGGTATAAAATATCTCGCATAGATATTCTAGACACATTTTTTTAACCTCCACTGTTAAAGAAAATACATAATCAATAAAAAAAAATCTATATGGTTCCCATCCAGCCAAGGACAGTGCTGGGGATGTATTACGACAAGCGCCGAGAGAATCTCATCTATGTTTCAGTAGCCGAGACGTTAAAGTGCAGGTCGGCCTGTTGGAGCTTCACTTCGGAGACCCGTTTCACAGAAGAACCCCCCGAGGTTGTGGTGGTATTAGGGTATCATGGCTGCTCTAAGTGGTAGTCAATGAACCCAAAACGCCCGGTTCAGGTCGGTCAGCTCTGGAGGTAGAAAGGGAAGGGGAAGGGATGAGGAGAAAGAAATGGCTGCCAGGAAGATAAATCAGACTGGAGCACTCTTGCTGGACAGCTTGCTCCTTCTTAATTACACCCATTAGCTGTCCAGGCATCTGCCACATGCATCATTGTCTACTGAGTGGACTTGGTGGATTGACCAGAATGTGTGGAGCCATTTGGAACAACATAAGGTGGGAGTGATTGACCGCATGGAGAATAATACTTGTTTAAAAAGAACGTGATGGCTGGCTGTGATCTATGGTCAGAGCATCTTTGGGTTGAATTAGCGTGGAAATGGCTTGACCAAAACAGCTGTTCATTACTCTTGACAAGCCATTAGAATAAATGGGGAGAAGAATAAAATGTTTTTGTCATAATAAATATTGATACTAGTGATGCAACATTAATTAGTATCTGCAAAAAGCCCAAAAATAAGAAAGGATTAAGAATCTATTAAATTAATGTGCATCTCTGCCTTGAAAGTCATCCAACACAGTAATAAATAGTAGTGTAGTAGTATAGAAGTATAGTATATGGTATCGTAGTATAGTATATAGTATAGTAGTACTGCATAGTGTATTAGTATAGTATATAGTATAGTGCAGTAGTATATTATATTGTACAGTAGAATAGTGTAGTAGTGTAGTATAGTGTCAGACAGACAGACAGACAGAAATACTTTAATGATCCCTGAGGGAAATTGCATAGTATAGTATAGTATATAGTATTGTGTATTAGTATGGTATAATATAGTAGTATAGTATATGTAGTATAGTAGTACACAGTATAAATTGTCATTTTAAGTAATCTGTTCCAAAGAGTCTAAGTATACCATTCACTGTGTCCTCATGTGTGATGTTATTCTAATCTGTGACCGATATATTATAGGTTAGAAATCAATCAATAAGCGCATTGCAATAAGTACATCCTCTTCCTCCTCCACTCATCTCTTGATTGGAAAGCACCCTGCCCCCTGAAATGGCATCAAGAGAATGCTTAATGTTTTACATCTCTCTCACCAGTCAACGATCCACTTGGCCGGAGCGATCAATACAAACACAGAAGCCTCCCTTTGCAGCGCTGCAATGTCACTTCAGCATCTAATTGGTAAAATGTAGAGGAGGAAAACATTTAAGAAGGGCTTGACGGGATAGAGATGTGACAAAAGGGAAAGCCTTGGAAAGTACTCAGCAATACATTTGCATTCCCATGATCTTATTCAAATATACAAGTGGCTTTAACACAATTAAGGCGTGCGATCGATATCCCTGCAACTACAAATGGGAGCGCTTAACGGCCAGGACTCGGAAGATACCCAGGAGGGCAGGAGTCAGGCTCCTTCTTCCTTTAGGATCGAGTGCTCATGGTAATGAAACCAGCAACAGTGCTGCCACAAACACAACATGTGTTTAGGTCACGGGTTAAGGTGGGACACGGCAGGCTTGCATGTGTTGCTAAAACTGTGCCTGACACCTATTAGCTACATATCCATCATGTATTCTTTTATTCATCTTCGTGACTCAAATGGTTGTTTGAAGGGTCTTTGTCGACTACCATGATTCCATTTGAATATGCATCAGGCTGGTCAGGTCACTCAATCCAAGCAGGTTTGTGGGCCTGCTCTAGTTTCTAACTTGGTTATCTTGTTCCTGCTTACTTTACTCATCTCCTGGTTGTCAGCTGTGGCCTGCCCGGGAGAGAGGCATTGAGTTTCTTTAATCACCAAGGTGACTTCTGGTGCTGCTATGCAGAATGCTAGTGTGAGATAACAGCGCCCTAACCGCCACAGAACTTAAACACACTTGGTAAGCAGAGCGTCTGCATGCTGTCTAGACCTGATGTTCTGATGGACGTGCTGATATGTGTGTTTCACATTACCTGGATGGTAATCCAGGACAGTATAGTATTTTCCTGTGATGTGTAAAATACTACTCAAACTGTGTGCTAAAAATCTGACATTTAAAGTGTGAAGTTGGGGCTTCCATCCTGTGGATTTGCTCGACATGTTAGCATAACATATGTTCTGTTATAGTCTGAACGTTTATCTATGCTGTGATAATGTTATACCGCTAGTGCACTACATCCTACATCTGCACTTAGTCATTAAGACATTATAACGTGTGGACAATGTTGTGTTTATTGATTAATTGCCTTATTGATGAATGCTTGTGCACTTTTTACTTGATGTGTAACCGCTTAATCAATCCAGGATTTTGTTTCCCAATCAAATGAAATTGATGAATGAGTTGAATGAATAACTTAAAGGACTGATAAATTTCTGGTTTGCCTCTTCTGCTCTTCTTGACCCCAGCACATCAGCACATAGTTCATTTGTAGCAGCAATTTGCAGCAAATATACAACATCAATGACAGAGAACGCTTGCAAAGTTTGTCACCAACAGCTTAAATAGCTTTACATTTACCATAAGAAAAAACACAACACAAATATTAATAATGCAAATAGTGTGTGATTATGTCTTATAATCTAGCAGCATGAAGTAGCTGAAGGATAATTAATTGGTATAGGAAGTTTGTTTATTCCTTTTGTAAATGTTTAAGGATTTCCAAATGAGTCATTACAGGCAGCTAATGAAACATGGCCACTAAGTCTCAATGAAGGCCACACATCCTCTGAAACAATAATAAAAAACATCTTGGAGAGCAACCTCGTAAACCACTTAATTTTGAACTTTCCACATCCATCCAAATATGCAAATCTGATGTTTGTACTTTGGGGAGGCAGGGGGGGGGACACAGAATGAAAGCACAACCTCCCAGAGATGGAATTGAATTAGTGGGTCGCTGGTTCCGCATCCACGCTCAAGTCAAACATTCAAGGAGGCAGAAGGAAATTCAACAGTGTTTGACTATTTATTCCTTGTAGCGTTTAATCCAGCGGTACGTACAGGGAATTCACAAACATGTCATTACAGAGCACACTGGGTTGGGCAGCAGGGTGAATACAGGTTGGCAGCTGACAAAGGAGATTGAACCCTGTACCTATTCAGGCTGAGTGATGAACACTCTTACCATGACACCATCACTACACGCTGTTTGCTAAATCCTAATCCAGTCAGGTGTAGTCAGGTGCGGTCAGGTGAGGTCAGGTGTGGTCAGGTGAGGTCAGGTGTGGTCAGGTGTTGCCAGGTGTGGTCAGGTGAGGTCAGGTGTGGTCAGGTGAGGTCAGGTGTGGTCAGGTGTGGTCAGGTGTTGCCAGGTGTAGCTAGGTGTAGCCAGGTGAGGTCAGGTGCAGTCAAAGCATCAGTTGTTAACAGACTAACCAAGGGGCTGGATGTGCCAAACCACTCAAAGATATAAGACCATATGACCTGACATCTGTCTGGACCAATCAGCAGTCTTGATTGGGCCTGAATCCACAGACCTGTCAGAGGGGAGGGACACTAGAGGACACCAGACATGCTGGAGTATACTGGAGCCACACGTTGTTATGAGTCACATGTCGTAAGGAGTCCTTAGTTCTCCAGGAAACAGAGAAAGTCAACAATAAGGAGAGTCACTAACCCTGTTTCTGTCTGAAGGGTTTGAGTCACAAGTTCAACTGTAGATTCTGGTACTGCTCAGAGCAATGGGACCCTGATGTCTGTAGACATTTTGGAGAAAACAATATCTCATGCTCATGGACCTAATGGTCCATGACAGCGTGTCATTGACATGGCTTGACATAGCTCTGTTAGGCTTGATGAAGCAGTTGTTGGATTGTGGCATTACAAAAGCAGTAGCCTAACGCTGAAGGAAAACGCTCTTTTTTTCTGAGCAAAAGAATTCCCCAGTCTACCTTTTAGTCAACATAAATACATGGTTGTGAATGCATTAAACACAGCGAGCTTTCAGTGCTCATAACTGGTCCCTTGGAAGTTGTTGTTGACGTTATAATTGCTTGTCAGGTGTCAGTATGGCTCACTTGTATTTGAGGTATCTTCTGGTTGGTAGAGCTATAATGGTTTGTCAGGTGTTAGTATGGATCACTTGTATTTGAGATCTCTTTTGGCGACTGACAGCTTAGCAGCAGTAAATATTATTCTGTATGGATTGTTACCGTGCTGTTAATACTTTCCCATCTGATTTTATATACATTATAAATTAAAAAGAAGCACAGGAGAAGCCTTGGCTGCATCATGGAAAACAGTACAGAACTATGTTACATAGAACATGTATTGATTCATGTACAGGTTGTAACTCCTCTTCGCCACGGTGTGTAGCTAAATTTAGCAAAAATGAAAGAAGGCATGGGATTATACAGCTGGGTTTATACATCTGACAAGAGCATAAGGACCATAAGTTACCAA
>OMKI01022458.1:0-11083 GCA_900302315.1 Phycis blennoides | reverse complement strand
GCGCTATCAGGACCGGGCCTCTCATTCGGAATTGTCCCGGTAGCATTGACACTGGGGGGGGAGCATTATTATGAGCTCTGAGTTTGTATCAGTGTACCTCTCGAGTTCTGTGAAACGAAGGAATCACAGAAAACGACCAAACGTCACTGTACAGCACACCGTGGAAAATAAAGAGTTATTCGTAAGGTTATTCAAAATATTCAATGGCCCCATGACAAACAGCTAATTGGTCATCTTGTAATTTAATCTGGTTATATAAATCTTTATAAATAGATGTCTGCATTTGAATGCAGAATCTGTAGGCAGGATTTCAGAATGTCTCGTTTCCGTTTGTAGAGGACCAGTATCGACGTCTGAGCGGGCTTTGGTTGCATGCAGGTGAGGAACAATCACATGACCAGCTATCACCTGGAGACCATTTGGTTGACCTGGTCCTCACCACGCCAAGTAAATACAAATTATTTAATTTAAATTCAATTCAATTACAATGAGTCCTGACCAGTCTAAAGTAGGATAGAGATTAGAGACTATCAAGCACATGCAGATGCCCATACAAGCTCCTGGGAGAGCAGAGCCCAGCAGGTAACACGTGCAGAACAGACCTGTTTTCCTTCACCGTTTCTTCAGAGCAGATTGTTCCCTTGAGAAACAAAAACAAAGAGTTCCAGGGACAAACAAAGCATAAAATGTGTACACAGCATCCCCTTGTTTTTATAATGTACAGCCTCAAGAAGGCAGAGCTCCACTCCAGCCTGCCTGGGACAGTATAAGGGCTGTTTGATTCACTGCCTCCAACCGAGCGTAATATCACAGAGTTAATTCCTGCCGCCGCGTGGTCTGTCTCTGACGGGGGCAGTGGGCTGAGGCCCACAGCAGCGTGGTGTGTGACATGCTTCGATATATGGAGGGCCGTAATGACTCAGGACGAAGACGAGAGGGGATCAGTGGAGTGGGAACGCAGTGTGCTTACATGTCAGCGGAGGCAGAGGCTCCTCGTTTTCCCATAATGCTTCTGCACCTGCAGGAGAGAGATGATTGATTCATCAGCTCCTGCAGAATCAATAGTAACCTGCTAGAGGGGCCACTCAGGGCATCTGAGCAATAACCCATAACCCCCCCAGACTCAGGGTGGAAATACGGGCTGGGGGGAGGTGGGGTTGACTTTGGAAAAATATCTCGCAAAATAGAAAAATACCCCGCGAACCAAGACAACATCTCCATTTTCTATCCTCCAACGGGTTGAAAAAGATGCAAAAGTCAGGACAGGCCCACTTTCAACCGTAGTGAACTGCACCCACTGCTCATCTGGAAGGGTCACGGCCAGGTGGAAGAGAGTGCTGCCCAGTAGGAGGCCTCCCTCACCTCCCTCACCTCCCTCACCTCTCTCTCTCTCTCTCTCCATTCTCCGTAGCTAACCACAGTCGTTTCCAGCCGACTCAAATTCTTCGCTTAATGCCATGATTAAGGCCTGGTTTGTAGACACACACATGCATTCACCCCCCCCCCCCCACACACACACACACACACACACACAGCACCGCCCTTCAGTTAAACTTTCACCAATCAGCTAATATGCTGCTTGCGTTGCTATTTAGCTCCTGCTCATCAGCCTGCTCCATGCTGGTTCATTTCAGGCCTGGCCAACCAGTGCGCTGTGCTAATGTTGATTTCAGGGCCGCACTGCTCTCCTGTAATGGTGGTGGCCATGCAGAGCTGCACCACAGTACGGCCCTTCCCCGTGACCCGGCCGACAGGCGGAGTGGGCGAGTTAGCACACAGCCCTCGCTCTAATGAATCCAATCCCCCATTAGATGCAATTCATAGAGCAGCATGAGCAAAGACGAAAGGAAAAAGTGTTTTTTTTTTATTACACTTCAAAAAATAAATATTTAGTTATTAGACGTTTTTGCCGAAGAAAGAGCCAAAGCGAGCCATTACACAGCTGGTTCGATCACAGCACGTTCTGACAGTGATCCTCAAAGTCTGCTTGCTCTGGATCATCTGAGATTACAAGTGACTCCAAATCCTTTTAGTTATTAGTATTGTGTTTGGCATTTCAGATGCGCGGTACATTCACCAATATCAAGAATGAAAAGACGATTTGTTGTTTAATCAGATCTACATGGAAATCCAAATCAGCTTTGGACGATATTACTCGGAAGAAATACTGCACAGCTACCGTGAAAGAATTGAGCCGTTATGATTGGCCAAATCAACATCAGATGCAGCAGCAGCCATTCCCTGACAATATCTATAATGATGCTGTTATGAAACAGAGGTCAGAGGCCAACACTATTTTCAGCATTACTAGGTGTTGGATAATTGATCATGAATTTGAGTGTGTTGTCCCCCGGGCATTCTGGTGGACATGCAGAGACGTCTAGATGAATAACTCTCCAGTGTGTTGTTACAAATCAAGCAGCCAGGGTCAAAGCGGCACACTGTACATACAAAACATACAAAAGCAGCGTAAAATAACTCATTTTTGAAGATAAACCAAGATAACAACCTTTTTCTGCTAATTCAATGTGCAATTGCTCCAGAATGTCCCTAGGCTTTTTGTTTTTTTACTGACATAGCCAGTGGTCATTTTTTTCAATGGAAATTGCCATAAAACCTCACAAACAATATCAGTGAACACCTGTAATAATCCTGCAATTGCTGTAATAATTGCCTGCAAAAAGTATCAACAATTGTGTTCCTTTGAGTGTTGTATATCTTAGCTTGATTTCCGGGCTTTTAGCAGATCTTTCCCATCATGCACTTGGCAAGTCCTAAGAGCTGCTTCAGCCTCAGCAAGACTGACTACAATCATCAAGCATCCTAAATCTTAATCAAAATAAGTGGGTTTATTCTGTATAGAACAGCGATTAGAAGGAAAAGGCAGTTTAGTTGGTCATCAAAGGTGTTAAAATGTCCCCATTTTAGTGCTTAATAGTAACGTAATTTATGTTACGATTGCTGGTCGTCTAACCTTTTAGGAAAAATAAAAGAAGGAGCATTCTGTTCTGAGGCTGGGCAGCCTGTTAGAGAATACTAAAAACCGGGGAACAATCATTCCCCTTGAGACGCCATGTGAGGCAGCTTCCGCTCCCCAGCAGGTTGAAGGCTGATCAAACAGAAGGGGAGATATTCAAACACCCCAAGTCTTACAGTGGCATTTTAAAAAAGACTCAGTAAATTACCCCGAGATGGCGGCTAATGGCAGCAGATTCTGTGAAGTGGGACAAAAGATGAGCCATTGATCCGTGTCAAGCCCCACCCCCACATGAAAAAAGAGAAGGTGATGCAGAGTTTCCCAGCACAGGGAATGCTGCTCGGAATAGCTGGGAACACCAAACGTCAAGAGCGCTGGTGGCTATCTTTCCATGTTTCTGTTGTTTCCTTCAGTTTGTTCACAGAGCTGGCAGACCAAAGAGTGTGGTCATCAAGTCCAGAAGGAACTCACAGATGTCCACAGTTCACTTGGTCTCTGATCTCTGATGTCACCTCCTCCAGCTCATCTCCCTACACACCACCACGCCACATGGCTGTCCATCCCTCTGAACATCACCTCCTCTGGACGCTCATGGATCCGAGTTCTGGTACCGAGGGAGACTGTGAGCTCCTCTGTGCCATTTGTTGGAGAAAACCCACAAAAGCCTGCTGGGTGTTGTAGTGGTCCTCCCAGCTGACCACAGTTAAATGGTGTTTTGCTCAGTTGAACACTAATCCCTCTGCCAGATAAGGTCCATTATGGCTGGGGTTCTGTCTCAACCTCATGCAAGCTATTACACAGCTGTTTCAATCAGGCTATTTAGCACTGTGTCCGTGTTGGTGGCGGCTAATGTTAGCGCTCTGTGTGCAGAGGCCATCAAGGCTCTCCTTGATCTGGTGCTGAACTGGATTCATTAAAACTTTGTCTGACAAGAGCAAAGGGGAAGATAGTTAGTTTGGTAGTTTGTAGATAGAATCTGGTCCGGAAACCAGCCTCAGTTGGCTTGTACTGCTGAGATAGCAAAAAAGTTCTTATCTTGTGACTAATTATGAGAATGCATTTAGCGCTTCTGTGTGTGTGTGTGTGTGTGTTTCTGTGGAAGAAACACTGTTTGCGTCAAAGTTTGCCAAAGAAACGCAAGTGGAACTAATTTCTGAGATCTCAGAAGCCCAAACAACCGCAGCAAAATGAGAAATCAAGCTAAGGCTCCCATATTTTTTCATTTTTTCAAAACACTTCATAAAAACACATTTAATAGCACATTGGCTTACATTCCACAGGAACATGAATGTAAACATACCATGTGATGTGATGTTATGGATGTGATAAGAAATGTGATGCTCACAAAATATGCAAAAATGAAGACAAGGTATGATAATGCGAGCCCCTGAAGGTAGGATGGGGCCAGTGGTGTGGAACTCACAGGTCTATGTGGTGGGTTTAACACGCTGGGATTTAAATCCACCACATAGACAGGGAGTGATAGTCTCAAC
Organism: Phycis blennoides; assembly: GCA_900302315.1. NCBI lineage: Eukaryota > Metazoa > Chordata > Actinopteri > Gadiformes > Phycidae > Phycis > Phycis blennoides. The sequence continues at coordinate 6,613 of OMKI01022458.1, read as the reverse complement.
TGTAGTCCCCATCAGCATGTTGAACGCTGCTCTTTGCCACATGAACACGTGTTACTCATCGCTTTCGACTGCAAAGCAATAGCCATGCTACGCTCTAAATCTTTATTACATTATAATCTTCTTAAAAACATACGTGCAAATGGTTGCCTCAAGCCCGAAGTGTCAAGCCATTATTTTGTACTCCAACATTGAAATGGATGTGGTGATGGTACATTTCACGCTATGCTGTACAATCATATGGCTGGCAGGGAACTGGGTATAGGCAACCCATCCTCGTGTCATTTAGGTTCTGTGATAATAGTGTAATTGGGTAATTGCTGGTATTCACCCTAACACAATCAGTTGTTCGCTTTATTTCAGGCTGGAATACGACAAACAACTTAACAATGGTGACAACTGAAACTGAAAATGTCTTTTCATCCTGGAAACCCAGAGATTTGTATTTGGTCTCACAGAACCCCTGCAGCTGAAATACCAGAGCCGTGTTTATTTGACAGAACCACTGTGGTCCGCATGTCAACAGCTGGGGAGCCCCCAGACACCCCCAGACACGGGGGTACCTTGAGACGTCGAGGAGCCGTCTTATGACAAAGTAAACAGAATAGGACTCCGACAGAACAGTGTGTCAGGGCCACTTCAGGGGTCAGACATCGCCCAGCCTGCTTTCCATTCAGGACTAAATGCAGAGACAGTCACCTCAAACCACAAGAACGTCTGGACCGGCCTTTCATGGAAATATCAAATTAATGCTTTCACCAATATTTGTCTTTCTTTGCACATAATAGTACTCTATCGAACGTTAACACAAGTAATAGTACTTTATAGAACAACTGAACTCAGTTGAGGACCATGGAAAGCCATGGCAGGTTGCCTCGATTTGAATGTGCACTCAAAACCAAACCTGTAATGTCATTGAGAAACTATTGGCACATTGAAAGAAAAATATATCAGGACTCGGTAAGAAAAACAAGCAAAAAGCAACAATCACCTTATGATATTGATACGGTGATCAGGTGAATTCCTTCTCTATTGTCATCATAATTAGTGTGTTAAGATAAATTATTTGGAAGCTACAAAACCGTTATAGTTTTGTCTTCTACAGTTAATAGTGAACCAACCTCCAACTTAGGGTCCACATTCTCTTAATTAGAAGATAATGGTATAAATTATGACAATGTCACCAGGTGTTAAATAGTGTTTCCATCGTTCGAATGAATAATGTTTTTGAATAATTTATAGCCACTAATTGAAGGAGAAAGTATCTCTACAACAATATTTAAAAATGTCCCAGTGGATCACTGATCTTTTGAGGCCACTAATAGCAACTCAGGCTTAATGCAACCTTTTATAAACCATTAAATTAAGAATACACTCTCACATATATTGCTGTACTGACTGAAGATGGAAAATTGACCTGTGCAGTTAATTAGCACAAATAGCAGTGGTTAATTTATCAGCCATAAAATAGCTTTGTTGAACATTAATGTCCTGGATAAAACAAAGGGACTTTCTACACGTCAAGTCAAATTCCGATATGGTGATTGAATCAGTTTTAGTTCCACAATGAGTAAGACATTTTCATGTTGCCCAGGTTGGTTTAAAAGGCAAGAGAGAACTTAAGGCAAAAAGAAAGGCATGAGGAAGGCCTTTGTGAAATCATCATAAAAACATAAAGGAGGGTTCACGCTCTCAGTTCACTGAACACCCAGAGCCAGAGGGTCATCAGAGGACAGACTCAGTCTGGTCGGCTGCATATCTCCGCGGCACGCCGCTGGCCCAGTCCTCCTCAGAGAGGACTCAGACGTCTCCGTGGCGACACCGTTCTCTAAAGAGCACCCGTCCTGCGATGTGGCGAGATAACCCCGCTGTATCTCCTGGCAGTACAACGGAGGGATTTGCCTTATCCCATCCATAGTTAGGTATCCTGACCGCAGCCCTTAGCATCAGATAGCCACACGACCGTTCCCCCAAGGGGGACAGCGTGTGCTCAAGTCACCTGGGCTTATCTCCAGAGGGACCCCGGCCATGGCTAGCATCAGCTCCATCTGTGGATCTCGTGGGGGGAAATCAAACATTGGAGAGGAAGGTTTGGAATTGACTTAGCAGTGCGATAATCTCAGCTCCAGCAGTCGGGCCATGCTACAGCAGAACTTCTGGAGGAGACGGAGCCTGGGACGGAAACCAACAACTGAACGAGTTACACCTTGTTTCTTGGTTTGTTACAGGGATCTTCAACCAAAGCGGAAACGCACCGTTCACCCAGATTTGATGATTTGTGAGACGAGCAGTAAGGTACATGGGTGCTTCCCGGCTGCCAGAGGCTGGGAGTGTGCCAAGTGGACATTTTATGATCAGCATCCGTGTTCTCCATCATCCTATGAACACATCAGGTTTTCTGGCACAATCAACTCAACTTGATCATCTGGGATCTCCTGAATCTTCTTGAAGTGTGATGTTTAACCCAGTGCTTTAGATGTAGCATTTCAGTCGTCATTTTAGATGAACATTAAAATGATATGAATCGTAATCTGTTATGTGTTCCTGTTATTGTGTCGTTAGTTCTACTGCTGTACAAACCCACACAAAAAAAAGACTGGAACATGGGGAACAAAGCAAATTGCCTGTTATCCGCCATCGAACATAAACCCTATACTGCCGGGGGAGTATCAATACAAATGATTTCAACCCTAGTACGCCGACTATGGCACTCTGCAAGCAGAAGGATCTTCTGTCTGAATATAACACATTACCCCTGCTGGGAACAGACCAGGGCTGGAGAACAGAGTGGCTGAGAGCGGCTGCTTTAGAAGGGGCCACATACAGACTACTGCTTCAGTGAAAATTTGTAATGGAAAATAATGGGGCATCTAAATTACTCACATCTGTTCGGTGGTGAAATGGCTCGAACAGGGATCACTTCGCATTGGATTTTTCTTTTTCTTTTTTCCCGCATGTAGTTTTCAATAGCACAAATCAAACCATCTCTTTTCAGCGTTGCATTCCAACTGGTGTAAATTGCTAGTGCAGTTTGCTGCTGAATTCTGAGAAATATGTCGCCACACTCCATAAAGACTAGGTTATATACTTATTCATCATTTCATTTGTTGGGCTCAAAGGCCGGCAGACCAGACCTTTACCTGCTATTAAGTCTGATGCCTTGCACACCAACAGAGGTTGATTAAGTTCAATACTTTTGTTCCAACATGCAAACAATCGTCCATTTTGAGGTCTAGTGGCTACAGCAAAAAAACAAACTTTAAATAACTAGAAGACATGAATCATGAGGGCTGATACTGGCTCAGCCCTGCTTTATCCTGGCTCATATGTGACAGGCACCGCAGCCAAACCTATTGTTATTGTTGTAAAGAGTTTCACACTTTTACTTCTTGATGCGTTCGTCTGTACAGTTTATACTTTATTGTACTTTTCATATTGCTGGGGCTTATTTAGAATACCACAGGGAAAGGACGCTATTTTTTTTGTCAGCTAGTAGAAGGAATGGGAAATAATGACAGAATGGGGTGTTTTTTTCTGGAATAAATTACACCCATAGATAGAAAAGGTTTTAATAGGTCAGCAGAAAAAAAGCCAGGGTTAAACACGTATTCAAATATTTCCAGCTATAAAAGAGACATGTTCCTAATGAATTAATAAGAACTCAGAAATAGACTGGAGGCTATGCTGTGACAGCTGTGGAGGCTGCAGCTATAGATAGCTGGGATCTTCTGCAGGAGACACCTCAGTATCGGCTCCTCTAGTGGGGCTACGACAGGCGAGCCCGGGTGCTTGGCATTAAGCTGCTGTCAGCTCACACTCACTCATGAGAGAGGGAGACTCCCAGAGGTCAGATGACACTGTTCAGCCTGTCAGGCCGAGCAGAGATGATCACCAGGACAGGAAACCCAGCGAGGGAAAGGTAATCGCCGACGGGATCCAGACAGTAAGAACATCGCACGGCCGGAACATCAGAGCTCGTGGCGAACGCCGCCAATGTTCCACGAATCACACGCCGGTATTGGAATTATTACTTGATTGTCCTCAGAAGACCTTCAGAAGAACAGAAGAACCGCTCAATAGTGGACCTGAGAGTACTTTTCTATTCGATATTATATAAACGATGCAGTAACAAAGGATTAGGTGTACAAATAAAGTACTACAATTAAACCTGTCATGTAATTAACATGCAGGAGCATTAAGAAGGCCTGATTGTTGCCCTGAAGTAGGGTCTCTGAGTTATAATCACGTCTCATGTGGTTTGATGGAAAGCAGGTTAGGGTCACAGAGATTGCTGAGATGTTTCCCAGATCTCAGCAGGACTCCACATGTTCTGTGTACTGCAAATATCAGCACAATACTGAACCCACCTCCAACTGTGACAAAAGAACATAGCAGAAGGTCACAGGTGCTTCCATAGTGCCGCCCATAGCAGCAAAAAATGTCAAGATATCCTTCTAATTCCCTGGTGTTATTCACAGTGAATACGAGGCCTCTGGTAGATCAGATAATTTGTGCTTTTCTCTCCCCTGCCATTTGGCCCCATCATGCTACCCTGTCTTATCTCTGACAGCGAGAACCAGAACCATCCTCTCTCTGCATCCCTGCGCCTACAGCGCTGACCTCCAGACACATTCCATCCACAGCTCCAAATTACACCACTTTGACCTCCAGACACTTTCCATCCACGGCTCCAACTCACACCACGAGGGATTTCAACATGCTGCGCTGTGACAGGTTAGGCTCGCCATACGGTGTTGTCAACAGGCTGTGGCTTCCTGAATGTATCCATATTTCATGTGTTTATACTGGCAGCTTTGATTTTCATAGTTAAATACTGTATCGTATACTGTATAGCTGTAACCGATCAGTCTTCAGGGGAATTCATCTAAATCAATAGTCTCTCATTGAATTAATGTGGAAGGTTACTGTGAAACAGTATGGGTGGAAGGGGTCATACATCAGACCCTGCTCACTTTGGTTTGGCTCCTCATTCTAACCTCCTGTTTGATGACAACCTCCTACCTGTAAGATGACATTTACAGATATGAACTTGAAAAACCGCCATTCATGTTTACTGAACATCAAGCATTTTGAGTTTTCATACAAATGTAATGTATTAAAAAGATTCTGACATTATTGTTTAGAATACGTTTCCGCAAATCAGAAACGGAGTAAGGTTTGAAGGTCTGTCAGCCGGTGGTCTCGTCGGGGAGCCAGTGGAAGAGAGATGTGGGAGACAGATTGAGAATAGTATTAGGGTCAAAGCTATTGTTAGGTGTGATATCAGGAGCTGTGAATCTGCCGCCATTGTTGATGCTCTCACCTCCCCGCTGAGACGAGCAGGCAGAACTTAGGGAAACAAAGAGCATCCGAGTTTGAGGGGAAATGAAAAAAAGAACATAAAAAAAATACAACCTTTCCCAAACAACAAAGGGAGTGAAAAACTTAGGATGAAAAATGTCAAATACGTCCATATCCCACTGTCACACCAACAGGCTGGTGGAGAAAGCCATTCAGGGCTCCAGTCTGACTTTGTGTGTTTCAGATATGAAGGGATTTATTTGTTTGGCTTCCAAACAAATCACTTCACTATATAGCCTGGCAGTGAGCTCATCAGAGTGTGAGACAGTGGATAGTCTCTGACAGCCCTGTGGTCTTTATACTGTGACATGATCCCCGTTATGTCAAACCCTGGTGATATCCTGCTGCAGACGGAGTACTCCGTCCTGAGCTGAACACAGGTGTCCTCAGCAGAGCTCTTACGAGCTGCAGGTGAGGTGTGTGTGTGTGTGTGTGTGTGTGTGTGTGTGTGTGTGTGTGTGTGCTCCTGTCAGCTCTGTGACAGGCATATACGCGGTCTCTCAGTACCTGAAATGTTCAAAGTGGGCCTACACCACCACTGGTTGTTTGCCTTGAGGCATGCATAAAATCATCAACCTCTAACAGCTGACAGCTGAGTACTGTTGTCCTCCAACTGAACGGTTCCTGCCTTTCCATTCTCCACACCGTGTTTGTCTTCTACTGTAAGAATGTGCATCACTTTAATCACTTCGGATGCAGAAAATATTGCACGTTTGGCAGAGTCGCAATAAGTGGTTGAGATATTGCTTATTTCCTGAATAACTTAATAGTTGGCTTCCGATTGACTTTTTAAAAATATATTTTATATTATTTAATTTGTCATTCATTTTTAAATGAATAGCTATCATCAACTCGCAAGTCAGCATACCATTCAATGCCCAGAGGAACAAATAAATCACTTACATTGGCAAATAACACCATGATAAAGCAGCCATTATAATGCAGCAGTAATGCTTGCAGCAGTAATGCTAGCAGCAGTCATTATAATGCAGCAGTAATGCTAGCAGCAGCCATTATAATGCAGCAGTAATGCTAGCAGTAGCCATAGTAATGCTAGCAGCAGCCATTGTAATGCAGCTGTAATCCTAGCAGCAGCCATGGTAATGCAGAAGTAATGCTAGCAGCAGCCATGGCAATGCAGCTGTAATCCTAGCAGCAGCCATGGTAATGCAGAAGTAATGCTAGCAGCAGCCATGGTAATGCAGCAGTCATGCTAGCAGCAATCCCAAGCTATGTATGCTAGCAAGCTGATTAG